>LOJH01004113.1:42983-55786 GCA_001685095.1 Ellobius talpinus | reverse complement strand
GGCCAAGGCAGTTTCTTTATTAACCAATGAAAGTAACAGGTAGATAGAAGACCCACCTACATCAGTGTGCTTTCTTGAACATTTTCTAACATAAAAGATGTAATATAGGTTGTAGGCATTGCTAGTCAAAGATGCTAATAGGGAAGTATAGTGATCTTCTGGTCAGGGATGAACCACATACATGAGAGTGGTGTTATAGGATGTCACCCAGTGACCTTAGTTGTCTTATTTGTGTAAGTGTATTTTATTGATTTACACAGGGACAAAGTCACCCAGTAGTGTATTGCTCTGAACATATCCTCCCTCAGTGACATATGACGGTCATTAAAATGTTGAACATTAAGCTTAGACAAGTGTCAGTTATTACTGGCATAGAAATAGTTGGAAATTGACTATTGTTAAGTTAAATTTATTCAGTTACTTTTAAACTTTTGTTAAAATAGCATTTTAATAGTCTTCTGAATCTTGTGATAGGAATGTGCAGATTTTGAGCAAGCATCTATAAGTTTTAGTCATGTGAGTTAGAGTGAAGTAGAATTGTTTATAACAAATTATCTCACAGAGTTGGAGACATGGCTCAATGGTTAAGAGTGTGGATGATTTTCAGATGACCCGAGTTCGATTCCCAGCTCCCATATCCGCAGTTCACAACTGCCTGTAGCTCCAGCTCTAATGGGACCTGATGCCTCTGGCTCTGAGGGCTGTCATGTATATGTACCAACACACAGGCAAACACATAATTAAAAATAATAAGATAAATCTTAAAGAATTTTGTGATTTCATGTAATGAATTTATTAATAAGGGTTTTAGCTAAAACTTCAAGTCTTAACATTTAAAATGAAATTTCAATAAAAATGATACGTATTCTTGGTTAATGTTACAGGGATGTGAATTCTTAGAAGTGATTATAAAAGCATGCTAAATATTATTCATAGTTCTGCCATCTAAAGATTGACATTATTAATTTCTGGGACCATTTGAGGTATTTCTGTTTTTTTTCCATGTAAATAATGATAATGTGATATGGAACCTTTTATATTCTGCTTTTAAAAATGTAAATATTGGGACTAGGGAAATAACTCAGTGGATAAAGCACTTAATGTGCAAGCAGGAGGACCAGCGTCAGATCCCAGAACCATACACAAGCTAGGCAGATGTGCTAGTCACCTGTCCTCTTAGCACTCAGGAGGCAGAGAAAGGGTGTACCTGGACCAAGCTGGCTGGTAGGTTAGCTGCAGTCGGCAAGCTCCAGGCTCAGTGAGAGAGATCAAGGAAGATGTTTGGTATAAATTTTGGGGCTGCATACACATGTAGGCATGTTCATGTCCATTTGACACAAGTGTCTTCATACACATACATCTGTGAACACCACACTCACACATGCCAAAGTTAATATTTTTCCTATTGAAGATTTTATTTTTTGAATAACTCCTGTAACTCATACTGTAGTCAAAACTAAATAAAAAGTTGGATACTCCTTCTTGTCTCTGTTTCTTGTATTTTTCTGCTTACTTTTAAAAGCCATTTAACATTTATTCTGTAGTGATTTGTTTTGTTTTGTTTTGTGTTTTGACAGTACACACACATATCATAGTCTGGCAAAAATGACTGCTTGTTGTGTAACAAGTTTTGTACATTTGCTTTTCCTTTACTAGAGGGGTTATTGATGCTAGCACACAGATGTCTTTTCCTTCTAAATAATTTTGCCTAGCTAGCTTTTTTGTTTAAATAGTTATCATCACATTTTATGATACTATCAATGTCCTTTAATATTTTGTTGCATTTCTTAGTGCTTTACTTAGTTATTTTAGTAGAGAGCACATCTAGGATCTGAGAGTACAAAGATAGAAGCCATTGCCTCTATCTATGGGTGCCCAGAGTCAGTGAATAAGTACTTTAGTAAATGATGTGGTAGACAGATCCTTGGACCTCAGCAGTGATGCAACTGGTCTCTAGAAGCGTAGTGTAAATAGGAAGTCTGCTTTACTGAGTGAATGATTTCGTAGCTGAATTCCTCCAGGAGCAAGCCATCCAAAGAGTAGGAAAGTAGCAGTCCAGGCAAGCAGAGTGGTTTAGAGGAAGGAGAGGAGTGTCTATTTGTATTGTGGACCTCTGGTGATTTTAGTCACTTGACAGAAGATCAGGTGGGAACAGTTCATCATCTGTGTTTGTCTTGTGCTTTGTGAACTGTCTTGTTTGGTTACTTACAGTCGTGCAATTGTTCTGGTTAATGTGCTTTTTTGACAGACACTGATCATTCCTATTATAATGCGATATTGGAAGCCGCGTTTCAATTTCTGTCACCTTTGCAGCAGAATTTGTTGAAATTTTGTCTCTCTCTTCGTTCCTACTCAGCCTCAATTCAAGCCTTCCAGCAGGTAACAAGACATCATTGTATCTAGAAGACAGCATTTTATAGGGGGCGTGACTTGGTGATTCAGTTGATTGTAGTTCTCTTGGGATTGATTTATAGTTACCTCTTTCTTTGCCTGGTATTTTTCTGGGATTTATGGTTTACTTTTAAATAATGAACAGAGCTGATGTTTTTAAATCATTAAAGTCTTTAAATCACAGATGTTTGCCTCTGTCCCTGGTTTGGGGATAGAACACAGGGCCTTGGACATGCTAGGCAAATAAATAAATTCTACTACTGAGCCACATCTCTTTACCAATCACAGTATATTCATTTTTATTTTTCTTGCATTGGGGTTGTACTTGGGTATGAAAATTTTAAGAAATGATTTACTCTGGTTTTCATGTGAGAAATGAAAAGAATATTGTCACAGGAAAGTGACAGCCAGATGCTATTATCCTACGCAGTCTGGAAGATGTAATTTTGCTAAACCAGTGAACCTGAATCTGATCACAACCTTTGGATTTAAAAACAGGAGATAAGAGGCAGGCAACACTGAGGGATTATAGTCTAAAGCATCTAGGATTAGAGAAATATTTTAGTAAAGTGATCTGGGATCTTCTGTGGATAAACGAAAAACTAAAAGAGAAAGAGGAACACAGCAACATCAAGAAGGCTTCAGAATGTCACTGCAGGAATCGTATTTGGATTTTGAAAGGGGAACATAAGAGAAAATCAGATGTGTTTATAGCAACTAGACATTTGTATGAAAGAAAAGTTAATTGTAAAACCATCCTGTATTATAAAACAAAACAGATACAGAAAAGCACTCACAACAGACAAATCATACACTGGGTTATTGTGAAGTGAGCACCTTAGTGACTTTCACCCACGCTAAGAAGTGATTTTCACTTGCTACCTTGAAGTCCTCCATGTGCTGTCTCAGTCATAGCCACCTTTTGTCCTCCAAAAGAAGCCATGCTGCCACTTCTGTCGGAATCATCTCCCGTAGTTTTGGTTTTCAATTGTTTTATTCCCCAAGAATGCATCTGTACCCAATAGAATTTAATTTTGTCCTGTGTTAGAAAATTTTAAAACTTTGGGAGAGGGTCTCTTGATTGTTTTTGTTGTTGTTTGGTTTGTTTTTTGAAACTGTTATTCTTTGTACCATGGGCTACCTTTGAATTCTCCATCTTCCTTCTCAAGTGTCAGGATTGTAGGTGTGTATTGCCGTCCCTAGCTCCTCTTTTCCTTTTCTATTGTGTCCCATGGGCTGCATCATACTTTTCCTGCACTCAGTTTTGTTGACCACATATTTATGGTGCAGTTTAGCTTACTCCTCTATCTCCTGTTTTCTATAATCAGGAACTGGGTCTAGAGAGGCTCAATCAAAATTCCATTTCCTTCCTTAGACAAGTCTATAGCAATGCTGTAGTCACTCATTAGGGGACTCAAGTAAGTGTCTGTTTGCTTTCCTTTTCCTCCTTTCCTCAGACCCTCCTTCCCTCCTTATCTTTCTTCTTCCTTCCCCTCTGTTTCTTTCCAATTCTTAAATTTTTATGTACTTTTTTCATATAATTTATCATATTCTTTCCACTTTCCCTGCTCCTCCCAGATCTCCCAAGTTCCCTGCCCACCCAGTTTCATGTTCTCTCTCTCAAAAGCAAACAACAAACAAATAAACAAATGAAAAACAACAGGAAAAACTCCAACCTGCCCACTGCACAAAAGCTAGAAAATCAAAACAAACTATAAAAAAGAAATCAGTTATGCCAAAGTATCAAAACAAAGCAAAAAGCCAACCAAAAACCCATGAAGTTTGTTTTGTGTTGGCCAACTACTCCTGGGCATGGGGGCTACTCTGAGTATGGAAATATACCCAGTTGTACTGCACTGGAGAAAGATGGTTTTCCTTTCCTAGCAGGTATCAGTTGCAAATAGATTCTTGGTTAGGGTGGAACTTTGTGTCTACTTCCCCTTCTCAGTGCTGGGATTTTGTGTAGTTTGAACCTGTGCAGGTCTGTGTGTGCTGTTCAGTCTCTGAGTTCAGATGCTTATCAGTCTGGAAGACCCTGTTTCCTTGTTATCCACCACCTCTGCCTCTTCTGCATGGATCCTTGAGCCTTGAGGGGAGGGGTTTGATAAAGACACCCCATTTAGAGCTGAGTGCTCGGAAGCCTCTCATTCTGCACATTATCTACTTGTGGATCTTGTTAGTTACCTACTGCAAGAAGCAGCTTCTGATGAGGATTGAGTGAGTGATGCTCTGCTCTGGAGTTATAGCAGTATGTCATGAGAAGTAATTTTATTGCTATGTTCCTTTAGTGGAATAATAGGCCTGTGACCTATCTAGTTTCAGGTTCTGGCCACTTCAGCATTGTCTTGTATGGGTTCCACCTCATCAAGTGGGCCTTAAATCCAATCAAAAAGTGGTTGGTTATTCTCATAACACTTTTAATTATTACACCAGTATATCTTGCAGGCATATCTTTGTTGGAGGTTGCAGGGTTTGTGGGTGGGTGAAACTGATGATTTATTTTCTTCTCCAGTAGCATACAAAGTACCTTCAATACCATGAACACTAGTCAGTAAGGGTGAAGCTCCCTAGTTCAATTTCTTCTTGTTTGATGACTTAAGTAAGTCATGTCTTCAGCAATAGAACCTTACCTTCAGGTTATGGGGAGTAACCAATAATCTTGGTGTGATGTTGGTAGGGGGTGTCTGTGGGACTCCTATGGCCAACAATTCACCAAGATGTAACCCATTCCTGGCACTGGAGGTTTTACTTGGTGGCATGTCTAGTTGGCACATGTCTCTCTCATTATATGGTGACTTACACTTAAATTCTTTCATATATGTATATATTTTAGGAGCTTTTATAATAGTAGGTTTCCATACAGCTTTACAAAAGACCTTTAGTGTTGTCCCTCCCTATATTTCCTCCTTTACTTTGTCCTCTCCTCATTTAACCCTATTCTAGTTTCCCTTTATTTCTTTATAACACTATATTCTATTTCCTCTTCCTTAGAAGATCTGCATCTCCTGCTGGTCCCTTAGTGGTTACCTAACTTCTGTGGCTATTAGGATTGGAACATACATACCTAAAGCTTGAACGCTAACATGAAAGAGAAAACCTGCATTTTGTTGTTGTTGTTGTTGTTTTGGAGTCTGGGTTACCTCACTAAGGACAATTGCTTCTAGCTCCATCCATTTATCTGCAAATTTCATAATTTCATTTTTCTTAACAGCTAAATGATGCTGCATTGTGTAAATACTATATTTTCATTATCCAGTGATCAATTGATGGACATCTAAGCTGTTTTTAATTTCTGACTATTATGAATAGAGCAGCAATGCACATGTATGTCTTAGTAGAATGTGGAGTCCTTTGGGGATATTCCCAAGAGTGGTATAGCTTGATTTTTAAAGAGTTTCTCGGACGTTTGTGTTTCATCTTTTGACATCTGTTTAGTTCCATATTCCCTCCCTTTTTTTTAAAATGTGTTTTCAAGATAGGGTCTCATTCTGTAGCTCTGACTGTCCTTGAACTCACAGAAAACCACCTGCCTCTGCCTCCTCAGTGTTAGGATTAAAGGTGTGTACCTCTTTGCTAGCTTTATATTCCATTTTAAAATTGGGTTATTGTTCTTTTGATGTTCAGTTTTTTTTAAAGATCTTTATATATTCTATATATTACCCTTTATCAGATAAACTTGGTAAAGATTTTTTTCCCCATTTGTAGACAGCCACTTTGCTCTCATTTGATGGTGTCCCTTGTCAGTGTCTTAAAGTTTTTATTATACAAGTCTTTCACTGCTTCATTGGCGTTACCCCAAGTTATGTGGCTTTTTCTTTTTCTTTTCTTTTCTTTTCCTTTCCTTTTCTTCTTTCTTCTTCCTTTCTTCCTTTCCTTCCTTCCAACCTTTTTTCTTTCTTTCTTGATAGAGGGTTTCTCTGTGTAGTCCTTGCTTTCCTGCAACTTACTCTGTAGATCAGACTAGCCTTGAACTCAGAGATTTGCCTGCCTTTGCCACCCAAGTGCTGGGATTAAAGGCATGTACCACCTCTGCCTGGCTTGATGTCTATTCTTGATGGTGAGACATGTTTCTTGGATGTAGCAGAAAGATAGAACCTGTTTTCTAATCCAGTCTATACTTTGTGTATTTTTATTGGAGACTTGAGACCACTGATTGTGGAGTTATCTGTAAAAACCAGGGCCAGTAGAGTAATGATCCGTGGAAATCTGATTCAGTATGACTCCAATATCTGGTTTTGGGCCAAACTTCTAGAGTCTGACATTAGGGAGTTTATTTTTAGGCATAATTTAGCACAGTACAATTTTTGAAAAAAAAGTTTCCTAACGACAGTTTAACTCAATCCCATGTGCACAATAAAACTTAAGGCATGAGTATATTGAAACTCTTTGTGAAATACTTGTGACCTCTACCATAAAGATGGGTTCTATAGCCTGCAGGTTTAGGGGAGGATCTGGGGTGGTCTTGGTTATACAGACAGTGCAGAGTACCAAACTAAAGTACGTGTGACATCTCCCATAAGGGTGGGCTCTATTGACTGAGAAACAATGCTTAGGATAAAGATCTAGGGAGAATGACTGAGAAAAACTTAAGAGTCTAGGGCAATCAAGGCTGTTAATTATATTCATTCATAGCCGGCTGTGTGGAAAACAGGTTATGTATCTCTCCCTTGAAGAGACAACCTTGGTGTTTAACATTCCTGGTTTCTCTAGTGCTTATCTGTGAGCACAAGGACCTTGTACAATCAATTTGTATCAGTACAATGAATGATATTGAGAGTTATAATTGAGGAATGTTTATTGATTCCATGTCCCCACCCCTTGATTTATTGTTCTGGTATATTTATTTCTTGTGTCTTCTTGGGTGTGGTTAACCTCTTCAGACTGACCCTTTCCTTTTAGTGTCTTTTGTAGAACTGAGTTGGTATATAAAAACTACTTAAAAATTGGTTTTATTGTGGAATGTTTTTATTTTCTTCATAGATTGTGATTGATAGTTTTGCTGGGTATGGTAGTCTGGGCTAGCATGTGAGAGATTACCTACAGAATTGTGAGTGCTCTTACCTCAGAAGGCTACATAGGAGAGTCTTTAAACAGCACGGATGATGGCTTCCCCAAGCTACATAGATGAGATTCCCCTACCCCCAATCTTCCCTACACTAGCCTCTCCCAAGGTCATGTGCATTTAGGGCTGAGTTGTATACAAAAGTGGTAGGGAGTGGCTGAATACTCAGGTAAGAGTCTTAGGAACCTCCCCACACCTTTATGATGGGTTATAGACAGTCAACAAGCACAGCTGGGATAACTTTTTGCAGGCAGCACAGCTGAATGCTGTAAGATGGCAGTTTAACTTGGAGGGTAGTCCTGGACAACATCATTGTAGGTGCAGTCTTAAAATGTTTGCCCTTTCTGTTTGTTTTATGAAGGACAATTAATATTCATCCAGGTGTAGTATGTACTAGGTTCTCACTTTTATTTTTTGCTTACTAATATTCCATTGTATGTGTATATCACGTTCTGGTATTCATTCTTTCCCTAGCTGACATTTGGGTTGCTTCTACCTTTTGGCTCATATCAATAGCCCAGCTGTAGAGAACTGGCATCTGTGTGTCTGGTTGAGTTTCTGTTTCAGTTCTTTTGTCTTTGTATGTAAGTGAGATTGATGGATCATATGGTAATTCTGTGTTTAACCTTTTATTGTTGGGGATTGAACCCAGAACTTTGCACATGCTAAGCAGATACTCTGGTTGAACTACATCCCTAGGCCCCTGTATTTAATATTTTAGTGACACATTGAGCTGTTTTATACAGTGACTGTCCGATTTTTACTTCTCACTCATAAGGTACAAGAGTTCTAATTTCTCTATATCTTCCTCAACAGTTCCTTATTTTTATATTGCACACTGATGGGTGATTTGTGTTATCACATTTTGATTCTTCTATTTCTTTCCCTTTTTTCTTTGTTTTCTTTTTTCTTTTGAAACATAGGTTCAGTTATGTACCCAAACCATCTTGGAACTCTAGATGTCCTGCCTCAGCCACCTGAGTGATGGTATAACAGGCTTCCACCACCGTATCTGGTTTCTAGTCTTTGTTGTGTGGTTGCCTGTGTTTTCTGTTGTCAAACACAAGAAATCATTGCAAAATATGATGGATTTGCATTTTTTCCTTTAGTATATTAATTATAACCCATTTTCTTTCTCTTTTTCTTTTTTTGGTAAGGGAAATGGAATTGAAGTTGTGGTTCATTCTAGGAAGATGCTATAGCACTGAGGTGTATACCCAGCCTTTTTAATTTTTATTTCGAGACAGGGTTTTACTGAGTCACTTAGGCTAGCTTTATACTCACTATGTTGCCTAGGCTAGCCTTGAACTTGTTATCCTTTGCCCACAACCACTCAAAAAAACAAACAAACAACTGGGATTATAGGTCTGGCTAATTGGTTGCATTAAGAAAAAAGAAAAATTTTAAAGATGCGTGTTGTAATGTGTATGTGGGTGTAAGTGGCTGTGGAATCCAGCAGAAGGTATCATTTGCCTTTGAATTGGAGTTAGAGGCAGTTGTGAGCCACTTGGTATGGATGCTGGGATCCAAACCTGGGTCTTCTGCAAGAGCAGTAAGTTCTCTTAGCCAGTGAGCCATCTTTTCAACTCCTAGATTGCTTTGTTTGTTTGTTTGCTTGAGTCAGGTGGTTGGGTTTTTGTGTGTGTGTGTGTGTGTGTGTGTGTGTGTGTGTGTGTATACCAGGCTGGCCTTGAACTCAAGAGATCCATTTACCTCTGCCTTATAAGTGCTGAGATTAAAGACATGCACCACCACCGCCAGGCTATAGATGCATTTTTTATCTTTACTCTGGCTGTATATTTTTGACATGTTTTATTGAGTGGAGCAATACACTTCACTGTTTATCTCTTGAAGAGGTGAGGCTATTTCGATATAAATAGAGTTAAAGACAAACTTTACTTCTTCAGTTTCACTAGTCACACTAGTTCAGAAGCCACATGTGGCATGTGACTGCAAATATGGGCTGATGCGGATATTGTCTGTGCCTAAAATAATGTCTCCTTTATATGGAGCTGGCATATACAGATGCTGTTTCTGGCCCTTTGTATTTCTTTTAATAATTACTTAGCTTAGTATGGGCTTTGAAATAGAGACTTTTTGCTCCTGTATGTGTGAGTGGGTATGTGTCTGAGGTAGATGTCGGGAGTCTTCCTTAAATCACACCTCCTGAACTTGGAGCTGGCCGTTTTGGTTCATCAGACTGGCTACTTGTTCTGGGGCTCTCCTGTCCCCGCCTCTCCCACACAGGGCTTACTGTGTCCACATGCTGTTTAGGTGGGTTCTGGGCATCTGAACCCTAGCCCTCATGCTTCACTCACTGAGCCAGCACTCAGCCCTGTAGAGATTTATATCCATTTTGATGTGTGATGAATTAGCTCCCTCTTCTCTAAGGAAGTACACTAGTATGTTACTGAGATTTTCTTCTTGTTCTTTTGTATCTAAAAAAATTACTTTTTAAATAATGTGTGCATGTGCCTGTCTGTGTGTGAGTGTGCTGGGAGCCATCCTCAGATCCTCTGCAAGAGTGCTTTTAGCCCAGAGCCATCTCTCTAGCTCCCTCCTCCTGCACTTTTTTAAAAATATAATTTATTTTTATTTTATTCGTATTGGTGCTTTGCTCGCATGTGTGTCTGTGTAAGGTCAGATCTTGGAGTTACAAACAGTTAGTTGTGAGCTGCCATGTGGGTGCTGGGAATCGAACCTGGGCCCTCTGTAAGAGAAAGTGCTCTTCATCTCTGAGACATCTCTCCAGCCCCAGTTTCATACATTTATAGTGAATTTTGTAGCACGAATTCTAATTGGTCTTAATAATAAAAACCTGGAGTCAGATGTTGGGGTGAAAGCTGAAAGATCAGAGAAGCACAGCAGCCAGCCACCAGTTCTTACCTCTATGAATTCTCAGCCTGAATGCGGTATCCTGACTCTGTGAGTCCTCAGCCTGAATACTTTGAGCTCCTATCTCTTTCTGCCTTACATTCCTCTCCACCCAGCCATATCCCTTTCTGCCTCTACCTCCCTAGTGTTAGGATTAAAGGCATGTCACTTTCAAGTACTAGGATTAAAAGTGTGAGTCACCACTGCCTGGCTCTGTTTCCCTTTTAGACTGGATCAATCTTATGTAGCCCATGCTAGCCTCGAACTCACAGAGATCCATCTGCCTCTGCCTCCTGAGTGCTAGGGTTAGAGGTGTGTGCCACAACTGCCTGGTCACTATGACTAACTAGTGGGTTAGCCCTGCACTCTGATCTTCAGACAAGCTGTATTTGTTAGATCACAAACAAACATCACCACAGAATTTAGTTTTTTTTTTCACCTCCATTCCCCCTTTTTTATCTTCCTTCTCGACGTGTAACACTCCTCAACAAATTTCCCTGCCAATTCCATATCTTCTTTTTGAGTGTGGACTGCTGAGTTTAATTAGAGTTTCTTCCCAGAGCATAGGCAGGAGGTTCTTTACTGGAGCAGAGCAACTTCACAGTAGCTACATCATTAAGGAGAATGTCACCCCCCCCCTGCCAGCAACCTTTAACTGCCAATAGTCCTGGGAGTAGGATGAGGGAGGCTCTTTCTCTGTCCATGATGCAGTGTGAATGACCTGATTTTGTATAGACTATGCAGGTAACCACAGCTGCAGGAGTTTGAGTGAAGCTGCTGTCTGTTCATAAGATGTCTTTTCCCTGCATATCTCCCCATACTATGTAGTATTCTTTGGTCTTTGGAGGAAATGATAGTTGCTGTTCCATTTAAGGATGATCCTCTGACATCACTTGTTCTTGGCACTTTGGCCAGCTATGATTTCATAACTGGAAACTGCTGTTTCACTGCAGTTAGAAGCATCTCCAGAGAAGGCTTGGCCACACCACTATTCTGTGGGTATAAACATGAACAAGTATTTAGAAAGCTGTCTGATGACACAATCAAAGGTAGTAGTAGTGGGTTGTTTCCTAGGATTCCCTCCCACCCCCATCCCATATGCTCTTGACCAGATTTACCTTAGCCTACGGAGTGGGTCTCAGAGCCAGGCAATCAGAAAGTGGTTGGCTACTCATGATAGCCGTGCTTATCAGCAGGCACATCTTGCCTTGCAGGTCATTATTGTAGCCCCCAAATTTACATCTAAGTAAGACTGTTGTTGATAACTTTTTCTTCTTGACAGCTTGAATAGTATATTCCAGCAATATGAAGGCTAACCTGTAGGGAGAAAGCTTCTAGCTTAGCTCCAGTTTGATTGTGTATGTCCTGTGATCAAACTATGTGGTACCTCTAGAAATAGGAATTTTTTTTATTTTTTTTAGATAATTTTAAATTATGTACCTGGTACACATGAATGTAGGTTTCCATGGTGGCCAGAGTTGTCAAATTGCCCTGGAGCTGGAGTTACAGGTGATTGTGAGCTGTTTGATGTAGATGCTAGGAATTAAATTTGGTTCCTCTGCAAGAACGGTATGAATTCTTAGCTACTGAGCCGTCTCTCCAGCCCCAGCAATAGAATGTTGCTATCTTGGGTGGGGCCAAGAACAATGGTAATAGTCCATATTGTTTGGAGGGAAGGGCTCTTCTCTGGTCAGTAACTCATAGGGAGGTAGCCCACACCCAGCACTGGAATTTTTGTTTAATAACTCAAGACTTCCAGTAGAAGCACTATCCATCCATGAAGGGCTACTCCATTCTGACTCTTTTAAAAAATTATAGTTTATAAATAAGCTTTTATGTTCATAGGTTTCCGTATGGCTTATTATATATTTCCTTAGTTTTGATTATCCCTTTCTTCTTTCACCCTCTTCTCCCTATTTTCCTACCCACTTGCCTGCATAGACCTTTCTCTTCCCAGTATTTCAACACCTCCCCTTCATCTCTGGTTTGTTATACTGTCTCACCGCCCTTCTCTTGGCCCCTTTCTATCTTCCTGGCATTTCTCAGCACTCAGTGTCAAGCACAACACTCTTTTAACAATTGACATCTAAAATTTTTATTACATTTTTATTTATTTAGTGTGTATATGCATATGCCATGGTATACTGTAGCGTCAGAGGACAGCAGTAATCGTCTTCTTCCACCGTGTAGTTGTCCACCATGGAGATCCTTGAGCTTAGGTGGTCAGTTGACATTTTAAGGGGCTGAAGAGATGACTTAGTTGGCAAAATGCCTTTACATCTGGGTATGGTAGTATACAGTTGTAACCCCAAGGTTTACTGTGGAGGAACAAATAGGGAGATCCCTGAAGTTCACCATCTATTCATCCTAGCTGCATTGGTGAGCTTCAGGTTCAATTAAAGAACTTGTCTTAAGAAATAACAGTGAAGGGGCTGGAGAGATGGCTCAGAGGTTAAGAGCACTGACTGCTCTTCCA
>LOJH01004113.1:13618-42931 GCA_001685095.1 Ellobius talpinus | reverse complement strand
ACATGGAAGGAATGTTGTATACATAATAAATAAATCTTTAAAAAAAAAAAGAAATAACAGTGAGGAGTAATCTAGAAAAGACTCGCCATGTTAACATCTGACCTCAACATACATGTGTACATGTATGTGTATGCACTCATAAAGCCTCCTGCCATTTTGAGCTAAGGGTTTTTTGAAAGTACACCCTAAATTCCTAGATATCTTTTGATAATCATCTGATGTAATTTATTTTGTTGATTTATAATACTTATACTGACCTGGACTGATAGGAGGAACTGAATATCATAACTAGCCAGAGTTCTGGCTTGGGGTGTTCTTGGCCCATGGTGGATGTCAGCAGATGGTAGTTTTTGCTTTTATTGATGGTGGATTATCTAGTGACATGTTCATTAAAACACAGATTTTTACCTGATCTTTGAGAAGAAATAGATATTTTGTCTTCCCTGACAGATAGCAGTTGATGAGCCTCCACCGGAAGGATGTAAATCATTCTTTTCAGTACATGGGAAACAGACCTGTGATTTTGATACTCTGGATACCCTTCTACTAACTGCACCCGACAGGTAGGTCTTATTTCTTCATTTCAATGTGGTTCATGTTCATGTTCCAAGCCTTTTCTTTTATGTGTACCCTCCGAGTTGAGTTGAGTTTTGCTAGTTTTCTTCCTTGTTTGTTTTAGATAAGAGTCTCAGTATATAGTACTGCCTGGCTTAGAACTTGAAATATAGACCAGGCTGGCCTCAAAACTCACAAAAATTGGCCTGCCTTTCCTCTGGGGTGCTGGGATTAAAGGCCTATGTCCTCATTCCTGGCAGATTTTTGTCTGTCTGTTTGTTTGTTGAGAAAAGGTATTGATTTTTAGCCCAGCCTGGTCTTGAACTCACAAACTTCCTACCTTGGCCTTCCAAGTGTTAGGGTTATAAACATGATATATACCTGGTTCCTCTGATTTTCTTACCTAATCTATATACATATTAGGATATGGCTACTAGCTAGAGACTGATCATGAACATCAGCTCCATTACTTAAAATAGTTTTGTAAAATGAGGCACATTACTTTGTATTCTCTTCTTTCAAAATTAGAAGTATTTGACACTCTTGTTTCTTGGGTGAAACATAATTGGTGACTTTGTAGTTCCTTTAAAACTTTGTTTGGTTTGTTTGAGCAATAATGCAGACCTGTGTAAAGAGTGGTGCCTCTTCCTCTGAGAGGTTAGAACTGCTTTTAGTAGTATTCTGGTAGACTTTTTTATGGTTTTAAATTTGTACAAGTACATAGGTTTATTTCTGTTGCGGCATCTTTCTATATGCACATCTAGTGCATGTGGGTGCACTTCTGTATTTTTAGCATCTTCATATTGTCCTATGTAAAAATATCCTACTGCTGGTTTTAAAAGTTGTTTCCAATTTTTGGAACTTTCCTACTATAAAGAACATTTTTTCATATGTGTTTGCCTTCTGTTGAATAATTATACTAGGGATTGGTAGGTGTGTTGGTTACTTTTTGTTGCTGTAATAGATACCACGATGAAAGGCAACTTAATGAAGCATTTATTTTAGCATAAGATTTCTGTCTTACTTTACTTTTTATTGCTGTGATAAAACACCATGACCAAAAACATTTTTGGGAAGGAAAGGTTTATTTAGCTTAAAATTTTATCATCAGGGGAAAGCAAGGCAGGGGGATCAGGAACTGGGACATAAACCATGCAAGAACGTTGTATACTAGATTGCTCAGCCTGCTTTCTTTTATAACTCAGACCCAAGGGTGGCACTGCTTATAGAAGGCTGGGCCCTCCTCCATCAATCATTAATGGAAAAAATGCTCTATAGACTTGCCTACAGACCAGTCTGATGGGGCATTTTCTCAGTTGAGGTTCCCCTTTTTTAAATAACTCTTGCTTATGTCAAGTTGACAACAACAACAACAACTAAGCAGCACAATTTCAGGAGGCTAAGATGTCCATCATGATAGGATGACAAGCATTGGCAGGAACAGGAGCCGAGGGATTACATCTCATTCACACACAGGGAACAGAGAGAAGAACTGGAGTGTGTCAAGACCTTAACTCTAAAGCCTATCCCCAGTGGTGATGTCCTCTGTGTTCCAAACTGTCATAACTTCCCTTCAAACAGTACCAGCTGGAACCAAGTATTCAAATACACGAGCCTGTGAGAAACATTTTCCACTCAAAACTGCCACAGTAGAGCAGAACTTTTAATGTCCTGACACCAGTCTTAAGAAATGTGGTGGTTTTGACTTTTTTGTTTGTATTTTGCAAAGCTTAAAAAATTAAGAGGAAAACTGAAAAGTTGAATTCATTAGTAGGAAGATCACACTAGCAAAGATGGCAGAGAAGGGAGACTTGCTGTAGCTTACAAGTTACACTCAAAGTCATATCTGCTGCTCATCTTATTTGCTCTTATGATTTCAGGTAAAATTACAGTCAATACTCCATGGTAGGAAAATATCCTGTAGCTTTAGTGTTGTGAGATTTGATATGCATCCTGGCTTACCTTCCCTTCTTTTTTAGGAATTGATAATAATATTCAACCCAAGTCGGTATTTCATAGTATTCTTTTGATATACTTTTATTTTTCATGGTCATGTATGAATAAAATTCATACTTGACAGTATTTAAAGTGCAGATTGATCAAGACTGTGATACCCTTTATATTAAGATATTTCAAATCTTTGCTAAGTTTTTAAAGTTGTTGTCAAAAGTGTCCTGGTTTTTGTTTAAAAATTTTTAATTGAAAATTTGAAGTTTTCAATGTTTATTTCCAGACCTAAGCCTTTGTTGTTCAAAGGAGATCACAGATTCCCCTCATCGAATTCTGAAAGTCCTGTGGTGATTTTCTACTCTGAGATTGGCCATGAAGAATTTTATAATATTCACCACCAACTTATATCAAAAAGCAACGAAGGCAAAATTAATTATGTATTCAGACATTATATATCTGTAAGTATTTTACAGTTTCTTGAATATTAATTTCTTTAAAATGACCGTAGAACATGAGTTAATATTTCCCCCCCTTTAAAGGAATAATTCAGTTTGAACTACTTTTTTATTAGCCCTCTCTCTGCATTCTCACCCATCTTTCTCTTTCCCTTTCTCTGCCTCAGCCGCTCTCCCCTTCCTTTCCTTCCTCTCTGATTTTTTGTTTGTTTGTTTGAGATAGGGTCTCACTGTGTGGCTCTGACTAGTCTAGAAACTCACTATGTAGACCAGGCTGGCCTCAAACTCACAGAGATCTACCTGTCTCTGCCTCCCAAGTGCTGAGATAAAGGTGTGTGCTGCCACATGACACGTTTTAATTAATGTTTTTGCTTTCTCTTTTTAAGACTATGTTTGTACAGTGTGTATACCTGTGTGTATGTGTGTTCACAAGTGTGTTTGAGAGCATCATGTGCATGTGCAGGTATGAAGTTGAATGTCGAATAACTGCTTGCTTTGTTGAACTCAGTTTCCTCCGTTCATTGAGTCTATCATTTGAACTGATTGGGCTAGCATAGCCAGTCAGCTTTGCTCCGGGGTTTCCCTGGTTTTGCTTTCTGTAGATTAGAATTGCAGACAGGCTGTCACACCAGTCTGGGTGCTAGGGATCTGAACTTTGGTCTCTTGCTTGGGTGGCGAGGGTTTTACCTGCTAAGTCATTTCCCTCAGTAGAGCTTGTATTTGCATATAGACAGTGTGTTTCTTGTCTTTCTGAAAAAAATGTCAAACAGTTAAAAAGTGGTGTACTTGTTTGCATTTTATTTTAAAATGGACTTCATAGAACTAGGTATGAAGGCTCATGTCTGTATTCTCAGCACCTGGAAGGCTAAAGCAGTATTACTATGAATTCAAGGCCATCCTGAGCTACATAATAAGATCCTATCTTAAAAAAAAAACAAACAAACCAGGATTGTGTACAAAAATTTGATATAGCCATCAAATATATGAAACAGGCTAGTGAGTATTGAACCTATGACTTCATATATCTAGGTAACCACCCTGCTACTGTGCTACATTCCCTAGGGTCTCCCCCTCAACACCTGTTTTGAAGCAGGGTCTTGCTAAGTTTTCTAGGCTGGTTTGGAACTCCACCAGGAAGACTTGGAACTTTCAGTCCTCCTGCCTTAACCTCTCTACTAGCTGTGATCACAGGTCTGTACCATCAGGCCTAGCTAGACTTGATTATTGAAATCTCTGTGTGTATTTGAGTATGTGTGTTTGTGGGGGTGTGCATGTACAATTGGATTCTCTTGTAGGTGTCTGTCACCCTCCACATTTTCATATATATATATATATATTAAAGTGTGTTGTCAAGAAAATCTTGACTCTTGATAAAGAGAGTGTGCTCCTCACAAAAGCAGAGGAGTGAGCATATTGGGGCAGGAAAAGGACCTTTTATGCTAATGCATGTTGTGACTATCTTTTCACCAATGGCTGGGGTTCTGTCTAACAGTCTTTCACAGTTGGCTAGTTTTAAGAGGTCAACCACTTCAGTCACTTAAGTTCCAGGAAAGCAGGGCTTTTGTATAAACCTGGTTGGATGTGGTAGTGGGGTGGATGAAAACATTTCTCTAAAAGTCTTACGAGGTGGGGAAGATAGATACTTGAATTCTTTGTTATAGTTACAAGTTTTATAATGTGTGATAAAAAGACTAGTATTTACTGTTTCTTACAAGTCCCTCTTATTTTAAACATTCTGTCTTTCAAACTCATTAGGAAGGTGTTGGTTCTTTTTCCATCATATCTTAAAAGTAAGAAACTTCTATAGGGAAGAGGTCCTTTAGTGATAGCTGCTGACCTAGTAAGTCTGAGTTGGACCCCAAGTACAAGAATGGTCTGTTGTCAGTCTTTCTTGTCAGACTTTCTTTGGACTGCCAGCTCCCAAATAATGACAGAGACTTATTAATTATGAGAGCTTGACCTTTAGCTTAGACTTGTTCTCAACTAGCTCTTATCAACCTGTTCCTATTAATCTACATTCTGCCATGTGGCTTTTACCTCTCCTCTATTCTATATGTCCAGCTTGCTCTGTGTCTTGCTGGCATCTCTTGCATGTCTAGACTCATCCCCCTGAGTTCCTCTCACTCCCTGGAAGTCCTGCCTAACCTCTCCTGATTGGCCATTCAGCTTTTTATTAAACCAATTACAGCAATACATCTTCATACAGTGTACACATATCCTGCAACAGTGGCCCTTTGGCCAGGAGATTGATCTGGCCCATTGGAGTGTTAAGTCTTCACCCAAGCTAGAGAATCTCTCTCTGTGTCTGTCTGTCTGTCTGTCTCTCTTTCTCTGTGTATGTGTGTATTTTTTATAGTTTTATTTTTTATGTATTTTATGTATATTTGCATGTATGCCTGCATGACATAAGAGGGCATCAGACGTAAAAAGACAACAGATCCTATTATATATAGATGGTTATGAGCCACCCTCTGGTTGCTGGGAATTGAACTCACAACCTCTGGCAGAGCTCTTAATCACTGAGCTATCTCTCAGTGATTAACCTCTGGCAGAGCTCTTAATCACTGAGCTATCTCTCCAGCTATATTCCAGAGTCTATATTCTTGACCAGGAGGAATATTTTTCTTAACAGGCCTTCATTACGTTAACATTAATACCCCACACCTCAAGAGGTAACCCAAGAATCATTTAGGAACCACATCAGAGGTCAGAGCCTCTCAAACTCTTTTGATCTTTCTAGTCTCTGGCAAGGATGAGGCAGCCAAGAGTTCCAAGGATGTTTCTGGCTTTTAGCCAAGAGAGAAACTGGTTGCTTTTCTTTGAGAACTTTTACCGTAAACTGTCCAACTAGTTTCTGTCTGCTGTTCTTATCATGCCCATACTTCTAATGAGGTAACCCTAACTGCCGTGGGATTGGGGCAATGACCAATCTGGTGTCTTACAGCTGAATTTAGAATGTCAGGTGTGGTAGTTTTGTGGTACCCCTCCAGAGGGCCTATCTAAAAACCTCCACTATAAGATGTAGGGAGAAAAGGAAGTCGTTGAATGGTGTCTTGAAAGATGTGAGGGAGATGTTTTAGCCTAGGTAGGGAGAAGCAGAGACATGTCCAAAGCAAAGCCCATTAGACTTCCGTGATGGTGCACAAGAGCATCAGTTTGCTGGGCTCCTTCTCATTTTTCCTTTGGACTCCAAGGCTGACTGGACAGTGATGAAACCGGGGTCGATTTTCAGGCACTTTGAAAGTTGTTAGGTTGACTAGAAACAGCATGAGGTCCCTCTCAGATATCTTCCAGAGAGAAAAGACATTTAACCATTGTATGATTTTAGGTTAAAACAATACTGGGCCTGCCTCTCTTGGCTGTAGATAGACCCTGCAGTGTTTAATTGAGGAAAGGTCTGAGGTCTTATATCTGGGCAGCATTTTTTTTTTCTTCAATCAAGAAGAAAATCATTAGTGAGACATAGTCTAGATAACAACCCATATAGTTTTAAATATACTGTCTGGGGCATGCGATTCTTTGGACAGTAACAAAGCCCAACAAACAGTCACACTGTCTCTTTAGTTTGGGGTTATATTTTCTTGCCGGCTATTTAAGACATGCAGGTGGCTGAAATTATTTTTCTTTTTTATACTGTCAAGTTCTTGGGGCACTTGGGCTTGAGAGAAACCTCTGGCTCCCTCTTTACCAGTTAATGGATGTGAGCATAGGTCAGAGGTCTGTTGCACCATGGCATTGCCTGGAAGCAATAAGGAAATCTTTCCTTTGGATTGACCCTCCTCTTTGTAGATTGGATACTGGTTAGTGTTCTGAATGGGTCTCCATGGTCTCCCTGAACATGGGAATAGGAAGTTCTCATAGATACAGACCATTTTTAAGAGGTGTCCCATAGTCCCCTGGGAGCTGGTGACCTTGGAGGGCAAGGGGGAACATATTCTCCATTTTAGTCTGTCTGGCCACATTAGGGTAGCCTCTAGGTATTCAATACCCAGAAGAATAGTCACATGCTTTTAACTGCTGGATAGTGTTTCAAAACCAGACGTGTCTAAGTAAATGTTGATAAGGCATTCTTTTTAACATAGTTTTTGAACTTTGACCTTAGTCTTTTTGGTATCTTTTTATTTGGTGGAAAGAGAGGGTTTCTAAAGAGGTGGAATAAAGAGGAATTAATATAAAGTTAAATTTATATCATTGAACATTTTAAATATGAAAGTCTTTAAAGCTCGTGTATCATAGTTCAGTAAATGAAAATTTGACCGAGTAGAGGCAGATGTATTTATCAACCCAATGTTTTTTGTCCTTTGATGTTTTTGAGATCAGTGCAATACAGTCTAGGCTGATGTAGAACAATTCCTGATTCCTCTGTTAGAATTAAAGGTGTGTGCTACCGCACCCGGTCAAAGTCCAGTTTTGATTACTCCCCATTCCTGTTTCCTGGCACTGTTGTGGGTATTAAGGATTAAAATAGCTAAAGGGCCAGGGTCAGTCAGCCTGGTAATGAGTGGAAGAAATGTTTTTTCTCTATCGAAGATAGTTAGCCTGCCAAGACCCCACATTTCCCAAGCGTCCTCCTTCCCCTTTTGCTTTATGTTGTGAAGAAGAGGCTCCTACAAGGAGAAGAGACTCAGCTGTGTTAGGGATCACAGACAAGGCCATCTTGGCCCTTCATGGTCTTTAGCCATGGTTTGGGTTCTGGCACACCCTTTTTTACAAAAAAAAAGGTAAAAAAATAAAAAAAGACTTTTGCTTTATTCCTGTGTATCTTTATGTGATACTGATATTGTTATTTTCCCACAGTGAGGATGTGGCATTTGGTAAGCTCATCCTCACCTAAAGCATTTATTTTATTTACGTTTTGTTTTATGTGTATGAGTGTTTTGCCTAGCTGTATGTCTGTGCACCACTTTCATATCTGCTGCCTGTGGAGGCCAGAACATGGTATCAGAGCCCCTGGAATTACAAATAATTGTAGATGCTGTGTGGGTGCTGAGAATTGAACATAGGTCCCCTGGAAGACCATCAGCCCCCAGATCATGACACAGAGATTTATTATTAATTATGAAAGCTTGGCCTATAACTTAGGCTTCTCCCACTAGCTCTTATAATTTCAATTAACCCATTTAAATTAACCTATGTTGTGCCTCGTGCTTTTTACCTCTCTTCCATCTTGTACCTCCTATTTCTTTGTGTTTTCTGGCATCTCCCTTGCACCTAGATTCATCTCCCCTCTCTGCCCAGAAGTCCTGCTTAATCTCTTCCTGCCTAGCTATTGGTATTCAGCTCTTTATTAAACAAATCAGAAGGTGCCTTGGCAAAGACACACCTTCACAGTGTACAAAAGGATTATTCCACAACAACCAGTGCTTTTTAGCTGCTGAGCCGTCTCTCCAGCCCCCACCAGGAACATTCAGATACAGTAAAGAAACACACACACACACACACACACACACATTGTCTCAACAAGGTTTCTCTTTGTTGTATAGCTTTTGGAATGGATTTTTTAACTCTAAGAACTTCATTTATGTAAACAATATATTTTGATCATAACCTCCATCTACTTCTCCAACTCCCCACCAAACACCTTCCTCCTATCCTCATGTCTTCCTCCTCCTTTTTGTTTTGTTTTTGTTTAAATAACCCACTAAGTCCAGTTAGTGTTTGCCACAGCCTGGGTTCAAGACCTGAGATGGGGAAGAGTTGTTGGCCTGAAGGAGTCCGACCATCAGATGAGTTTAACACAAGTGACTGGCTCTGAATATTTATACATCGAAAACAAGCATGTTTTTCTATACAAGCAAACAAGTTTTCCCCATCCTCCAGTGTTAACCTCTGGCAAAAACAAATATGTCAAATATGTTTCTTTCCCCTAATTTTTACATTAAAATATTTTTACACCAAAAGCAACACTTATCATTTTGTTAGTTTGGCCAAATATCAAGCCAGGTACATCCTGTCTTTACAAAACTAATAGGCGATTGACATAGGCAAACATTTTCAAGAACAACAATCTCATTCAAAATACCTTTACAGAAATAGGGGTGATCTGCCTCCAATCCTGTCAGCACTGAGTCAGAACAGCTCCCGGGGGCTGGAGTGACAGCTGCCATCTCCAGACAAGAAATCTGAGAGGCATCAGCTCCAATTTTAGGGGAAAATATTCGAGAAAAAGTGGGGTTTCCAGGAGTGATCACATCTGTCCCTTGCATGACAAAATGACAATACTGCCAAGAGAATCACCAATATTATAAGAGAGAAGAGAGCATGCAGGCTGCGTGGTCCTATCAGTATTTGAGCTGTCCCAAAGTCATCTGGAGACCCATTGGACAAGCACTCATACACTGGGCCGAAACTAGGCCTCATGGCTCCCAAGTGCTCCTCATATTTGCGTGGTTCTGGGGCCATGCACTGGAGCGTGGGAAACCTACCAGTGGCTGTACTTCCAAAGGAAAGTAACTCTGCCAGCAGCCATCAACAACAGTAGCTCCTCAGCAGGAGGCTAAGAAGTGAGCCCTTCTCTCACCCATGCTGGAGTCGTGACTGTCTCGATCTTGGGTAGGTCTTCTGTAGTTAGCTGCAGCTGCTGTGCGGTCAAGAGTGCTGTGTCGTGACCAAACAGCCTTCCCTAGCGCTCCTTCCCTTCCTGAGCCTTGGGGAGGGGAGTTGATGCAGATGTCCTAAGGCCAGGCACTCACGGTCACTTATTCTCAGCACTCTTAAGTAGTGATGACTCTCTGTATTACCCAATGTCTACTGGAAAGAGAAGCTTTTGACCACAGTTGAGAGCAGCATAATCTTTGGGTAGAAACATAAATGTTTAAATATAAATATGTAGAAGTCAGTTTGATATGACCATTAAGCAAAACAACAATAATAGGTTCCTCCTTAGGGCTATGACATGCCCAGCCATTGAATTTTGACCAGGTTTGCAGGGAGTCATTCTCTCCTGTAGTGTAAGCATTTTGAGTCTAATGAGAAAGCAATAGATTGCCCTCATAACAGTCTTGCTGTTATTGTACCAGTGGGTATGTCTTGCCTGGCAGTCAGTATTGTAGCATCTAGGCTCCAGCGCCAGCTAAGACCATTGATGTCTTTTCTTCCCTAGTGGCCTCCATAGCACCTTCCAGCACTGTGAGATCTAGCCAGCAGCAAGGAAGCTTACTGGTCAGTTCCAGAATTAAGTTTTTCTATGTCCTGCAACTCTGTCTGGTGTCTTTAACAATAGGGTTTTACATCTAGTTACAGTAGGCAACCAAAAGCAGTGGCAGTAGCTTGTATTGTTTAGGGGACCTCTCGGGCCACCCTGAGGAATAACACATAGAGAGGTATCCCATGCCTGGCACAAGGATTTTTATTTAATGACCAGTATCTTCTTGGAGCAGCATTGTCCACCCATGCAGGGTACCTCCATTGAAGAGATACATAAATGTTTTTAATACTTACTAGTATATTTTTATTTTATGTGAATGTGAATAATATATATATTATACACACACATATACATATGTGCAGTATGTATGCTATACATGTGCCTGGTACTTGCAGAATGTGGAAGAGAATGTCAAGTCCCTGGAACTGGAGTTAAGTCTGTTACATGTGGGTGCTGAGAACTGAACCAGGCCCTCTACAAGAACAACTAGTGCTCTTAACTACTGAGCCGGCTCTGCAGCCCCACAATACATAATTTTTAACTAACTTTAGAGTAGTGGGTTTCTGTAAGGCTTTTCATATATCCTTAGTTTTGTTTCTACCTCTCATTCCCATAGTTGTAACAAAGTTCAAAATATAAAGGATTCTAGGATTTTCTAAAGAGGGAAACAAATTCTAGATTGATTTTATTCATAAATAGGTTGAATGTTTTCATGATAGGCAAGTACTTCTATTACTGTTGATTTTCACTGAACTCTCTGAATACATAGTTAATAACTTTATATGTTGATTTCTAAATTTTTTTTAGTTTTTTTATTATAATACAATTACATCATTCCCTCTCTTTCTTCCCCCATTCCCCTCATATGTACCCCACTTTGGTTTCATTCAAATCTACAAATGTATATAAGCACTCATATGCACATCTACAACCTGCTCAGTCCACAAAATGTCATTTGTACATGTATATTTCAGGGCTGGCCCTTTGGTATTAGATAACCAATTGGTGGGCTCTTCCATGAAGTCTCACCAGTGTGGCTACTTAAACATGACCTAAGCAGGTCATGCCACCAATAGGCATGCTAGCAAGGAAGGGGACTGCTGTGCCTCATAATGAGCCAGGTGGTGATGGTGGAATTCTTGCTCTGTTTGCAGAATCCCAAGAAGGAGCCTGTTTACCTTTCTGGCTATGGTGTGGAATTGGCAATTAAGAGCACGGAGTACAAGGCCAAGGATGATACTCAGGTGAAAGGTGAATTTGTAAAATAAGACCAATGTGTTCTCTTGTCTTTAAATATGAATTAATGGGGAATTGCCTCCCCTATCGAAAAAGAATAGGTTTAGGAGTGTGACGAGCCTGTGTTTGCATCTTGATTCTGTTACATCTGAGTGGATGACCTTCAGCAGATTTTCTAGGTCCTAATTTTTGTACTCTGTAATATATAGGCAATGATAGCTTGTTTTTCAGGTATTCAGGAGAAGTAAGAAATATAATTCATGAATTTGGGCTGGAATTGTGCCTGCTTACAATCTTAGCGCCGAAGCAGGGGGATTATAGTTCAAGCCCTGCCTTGCTGTGTAGCAAGTCCCTGACCCCAAACCATAGAAATAAGGATAAGCAAAAAATAAAAAGCTCAAAAGTTTAGTGGAGTATTTCTTTTGTATAAAATGATTTAGTAAGCGATATCAGTGCTGTTGATGTTATATGCATCACAAATAGACATTAATGTGTGATTCCAATATGGAAATTTGAATATTGTGGGCTTAATGGATAATTTTATGTTTTTATTATACTTTTTTCTTGGAACAGTTTACTCTGAGTTCTTCCTGTATAATACTATGTAGTTTTGAATTAATTTTTTCTTTTCTTATTTACCCCACCCCCCATACAATGTTTCTCTGTAGCTTTGGAGCCCATCCTGGAACTTGCTTTGTAAACCAGGCTGGCCTTGACCTCACAGAGATCCTCCTGCCTATGCTTCCCAAGCGCTGTGACTAAAGGTGTGCACCATCACACCCAACCCTGAATTAAGTTTTTCAACCATAAGTTTCACTTGCTGCTTTTTTTCTTTGAAATTCACCTTTATTATATCCTTTGCATCATGTGGTATGAACTCAGAGTCTTGTGTATATTACACAGGGACTCTTTACCACTGAGCTCCAGCCACAGTTCTTTTTAATGTTTTGTTCGCTTCTTATTGAGACAGGTTTTCACTAAGTTATCCAAGCACAATGAATTAATTATTCAGGCAAGTGTTGAACTTGGTCCTCCAGCTTCAGCCTTCCGAATTATGGTGTGTGCCAATTATATTTGCTAAGCTCATTTTAAACATTAAAAATGATTGATTTGAATGGTAGAACAAATGGAAAATGACTATATTTATGATTTTCTAACTTTAAATTCTTCATAATTTAACTGTGAAAAATCTTTTGTAATATTTAAATCTATTTTGAAATTTTTATTGTAAAATTTTCTAAAGCGAGAAAATACATCCTTATTTTGTACAGGAACAGAAGAAATATTAAAACACTGTTGGCTTAAAAGCCTACAGCGAATTGTTAATTGAAGCATTTGACATTTCTTTTTACCATTCAGACTTTGTGAAGTTAACATTTTATTTCTACTCCAAGCCACTAGACATGTCTTTACTGTGTCCTTATAGGAACTGAGGTGAATACCACAGTCATTGGTGAGAACGATCCTGTTGATGAAGTTCAGGGGTTTCTTTTTGGAAAATTAAGGTATGTTAATTCTTGTTGGCAGATGCCTCCTTTCATTCCTGGTGTCTTTCTCATTACTATCTGAATTGTGGCTCTTTATATATGTGGTTTACAGTGGAGAAAACCCATTTCATTTATAGTAAAGTTGGTCATTTAAATTAGAGTGACCAGGGTTATTCTCTAATGCTAAGAGAAACCTTAGACTTTAAAAACATGCAGCAGAAATACATTCTGTCAACAGACAGGAAATGTTTTGCTGTTTCTGATTTTTTTGAGGAGGCTCTCACTTTGTAGCCCTGGTTGGCCTGGAGTTCTCTGTGTAGACCATGCTACTCTCAATCACACAGAGATCCACCTGCCTCTGCCTACTGGGAGCAGATCAAAGGCATGTGCAGTCATGCCTTGCAGAAGATGACTTTAATATTGAAATTTGTTTCATAGTTTCACAGTTTTGTGAAAACATTATAATTTATAGCAGAAAATTATTCTTAACTTGATAATTTTTTCAGAACCTTGAATTCTGTTCTGTGTGGGGATTTCAGTTAGAACATCTGTGGTGGGCTGCCTTTAAAAGCAAGATAAAAACAGATGACAATATGTAACATATGCTTCAGCTATGACAATTGGTTGAATGAAATAGTCTAACCAGGTTTCCAGTTTAGGCAGTAGTGGCTTCATTTCCAGTTAATTGCTGTGCTGGGTTGGTTCATTGCCTGTGTACACTTGTCTTTTGTCACTTTGGATTATGGTCGTAGTCAGGTACCACTTTTATTTGATCAAGATTTTCAGAATCTTTCAATGCACTTTTAGACTGTTTAATTGCATTGATTTATTTTTTGTGTGTATTATGGGGACAGTGCATGGGTCCCATGTGTGCATATAGACCTGGTTCTCTGATTCCACCCTCTGAGTCCTGGGGATCAGACTCACATTGCCAGGCTTGATGGCAAGCCTTTGCTGGCTGAGCCATCTCACTACTCCTTCTTTGTCGATTTTTGGGTGATGTTGTGATGTATTCACAGCACAAAAAGGTTCATGTAGAATACACAGTGTTAACTTACTCTCAGAGGGCAGCTATTGTGCCTTAAAAACTTTTGTCCAAATTGAAGAAACTTTCTTAGGTTTGGGAGGGGAAAATCATGAAGATTAAAATTGGAGTCCTTTACTCAGTGTACTCTGAGAGAAAACAATGAAAATAACTGATTCTTCTTCTGCCAGAGAACTGCACCCCTCTTTGGAAGAACAACTAAAAGAATTCCGAAAGTATCTTGTGGAGAGCACCAATGAGATGGCACCCTTGAAAGTTTGGCAGCTGCAAGGTAATGGAAACTCAGAGCTCACTACAGTTTTGTCAGTATATTTTGTGTTATTTAAAATTTCAGAACTTGCTCCAGGGATATAGCTCAGATGGTCAAGTGCTTGTCTATCATGCACAGAGCCTTGGGTTGATTTCTGGTACCATGCAAACCAGAATTTGTACTGTACCTGTAATCCCAGTTCCTATGTCTGAGGCAAGATGATTGTCATGAGTTCCAGTCCAATTTGTGCTATAGAATGAAACCTTGTCTGGGAGGGGAGACTTGCGGAGTTTGAATGAAATTTACAAGATTCTGAGAGTACCACAGATTGTATTTTTTTAAATTAATTAATTTTTATTTTATGTGCATTGGTGTTTTGCCTACATGTATGTTTGTGTGAGGGTATCAGATCCCTTGGACCCAGAGATAGAAACAGTTGTGAGCTGCCGTGTGGTTGCTGGGAAGTGAACCTGGGTCCTCTGGAAGAGCAACCTGTGCTCTTAACCTCTGAGCCATCTCTTCAACCCCCAAATTGTAATTTTTTATACATACACACACACACAGTACAAATATATAACTGCATTGTTTGTTTGTTTGTTTCTTTTTTGGGGGGAGGTTGGTTTTTTGAGACAGGGTTTCTCTGTGTAACAGCCCTGGCTGCCTTGGAACTAGCTCTTGTAAACCAGTCTGTCCTCGAACTCACATAGATCTACCTTTCTCTGCATCCTGAGTGCTGGGATTAAAGGCATGTACTACCACCGCCCAGTCATTTTCTTTATGCATGCATTTAAAAAACCTAAGTGTCAGTTTTTAATTTTAGGTTTGCACTTTTTATTTTTTTAAGTAATGCTGATGGTTTGTTTGATCTAGGGCCTTACATATTGGACACGCACTCCACCACTGAGCTATAACCTTAGTCTTCCAATGCATTTTAAAATTTATTTATTAACATTGTGTATGTTGAGACTAGTGTGCCATAGTGCCCATGTGGTGGTTAGAGGACAACTCTGTGGAATTTGGTTTCCCCACCTTTATTCGGGTTCCGAGAAATTGAATTCAACTAATCCGGCTTGCATTGTAGGCAGCAAGCACCTTTACTCACTGAGCCATCTAGTTGGTCTCCTGTATTTACTTGTACACATTTCTTAAACTGTATCTCTAGAATGTTAAAGGCATATAAGAATGGAATATATGTGCACTTTTCTGTTCTAAAGAATGTTCCAAAGTATTCTTAAGATATTTTTCCCAAGGTAATTTGCTAAATATCTTAATCCTGTGTTTTGTGACGTATTGTACACCAGGATTTGGACTAAAGTTTGCTTCTGCTAAATGCATTATCATGCGCCCAAGGATTTTATGGATGTAGGTTATGAATAACTTAGTAAAAACTCCAGGGGTCCATGAAGTGAATGAGATCTGAACTAAACCATGGGCACTCTCTGGAATGGTTGCATTCTAAGGCATTCTTCACTGTCAGGGAATTGTGGATAGTATTGGGATTTTGTTCTGCTGTCATTACTTTAGAGTCATATATTCCAACATGGTACCTGGCATTGTTGCAGATCTCAGTTTCCAGACTGCTGCCCGCATCCTGGCTGCTCCTGTGGAGTTAGCTTTGGTGGTGATGAAGGATATTAGTCAGAATTTTCCTACAAAAGCCAGGTAACATCCACTAAGGTTTTGGTACATCCCTCTCAACATTATTCCCAACGACTTTGATGTTTACATAGAATATGATGTAACTGAAAGGTACAAATGCTTTGAGACATTTTAGTTTTTTACCTGTTTGTAACTACTGTTGTGACTAGTGTCCTCTTTCTAAGAAGGTAACAAGACCATTGGTTGTGTGCTTGAAGAGAGAGAGATCTGGATGTTGTTGACACTGCCCCACTTATGCCAGATCAGCTAATCCAGAGTCTGGCCCAGACTGGCAGTTTTGAATCCTGATGAAAAAGAGCTTTGCCTGGGGTTCCGTACTAGAACTCTTGTCTCACATGTGTAAGGCCCCAGGTTTTATTCTTAGTACTGCCAAAAAGAAAAGGAAGAAGAGGGGGATGTGGATGATCAGGATCCTTCTGTGGAAACTGAGGCTCAGAGAGACTGACCCTTCATAGTAACAATAGTCTGAATTTTCTGACATAATGTTTATTCTGTAAGGTTACTCTCTGTTCTATAAATGCAAGGCAAAATTATTTTAAGAGACAAATTCTTAGTAACTTTGAACAAATGCCATTGCTAATCTTTGTCTCCAATTACTAAAAGCACTGGCTTAGTTCTGGGCTGAGGGTTTTATGAGTAAGTTCCCATTTCACTGTGTAGTGTGCCTGTATAAGATTTCTTAATCCATCATGCTTCTGAAAGATACACGTGCAGTGTCCACCCTCCACCAGAAGGATTTAATAGGACTGACAGTCCGCTTCAGTGCCTGCAGTGCGTTTAATGCTGTCTATTTATCTGTGCACAGTCAATGTCCCATAAGGAGTAGGGCCACACAGTCAAGTGAGACCTTGGAAGCAAGTGGACTTGCTGTCACGTACTGTCACTGTGCAGCTTTCCTTTGTTGTTGACTTACAGTAATGGAAATTTGTACATCTGTGAAATTCACTTGCTAGGTTGTCGAGCTGTCACGTTTATTTAGTTCTTACCTTTTAGCTTATTGAACCATATGGTTCATAGTTAAGAATAGGAAAATTAAAAGCCTTTATATGGAATGCTAAGCCAAACACTGATCATATTTTTGTTTCTTAGAGCAATAACAAAAACAGCTGTGAGCTCACAACTTAGAACAGAAGTGGAAGAGAACCAGAAGGTATTAGTAACTGGTTGAAAACGTTCTATCCTGTGCTGTATCTTTAAAAACAATAAAGAAACTTAAATTAAATTAGTGGCATTTAACAGTATTTTATTAATTTACTTATAAATACTCACAGTAATTAGTGTATATATATATATATTTATTTATTTATTTTAGTCAAAGTTGGTGGCATTTTCTTTAAGGAGAACAGTCTCCTAACCAGGGTGGGGGTGAGTCTGGTCCTGTTTTAAGTAGTCTTTCCTTAAACCTGTTTCATTCTTGCCTGTGATGCACTCCACAGGGTAGCTGGGTTCTTGTCCTTCATTCCCGTCAGCCCCACATGCAGCTTCTGAAGCTGCCAAGACACTCACTACGGTGTCTTCTTCGTCACTATGGTTCTTGGCCACTTGGTCACTATGGGGATGGTGTTTAGAAACCCTTCTTTCAGTCCCGTATTTCATCAAGGGGGCCTTGTGTTGGTTGCCAGCCCAGACTTGATTGGCATCACAATCAGGGAAGGCAACGGACGCATAAAAAAAGCAAAGCTGTGCACTTCAATCTGGCACTTGAAAACAGAGGTAAGGAAAATTCCAGAACCTAGAAGGGAGACTCCTCCTGTGACCCCAATTGTAGATAGCTTACTTTCTTCTGCCTTCAATATTAAGGAGATAACTCAGTTTAGTTATAAAGGGCTTTCTTTGTTACTTAAGCAGTGAACAAATGTGTATATTCCTTTGATGTCCTACATAAGGCAGTACAATAAGCTTTAGTTCTTTGTAGTCAGTTCAGAGAATTATTAGAAAATGAGCCCAAAAATTAAATATCTTACTGTATTGTGGGCCAGGAAGAAACGTTTTATTTTAAAAAATTATGTAGATAAAAATATTTGTTCAATTAGTCCTACTTATAGTCTATTGTGTGTGCATGTGTGTGGAAGACATTTTTGTGTGTACACATGCATTTGAGTGTATGTATGTATGGAAGCCAGAGGGTGATGCTGGGTGCCTTCCTGAATTGCTCTTCACTTTATTTACTGAGGCAGGGTGTCTGACTGAACCTGGGACTCACACATTCAGCTAGTCTAGCTAGTTAGCCCATTCTTGAGAATCCCACCTCTTCCAAAGTGCTGTGGTTGCAGGTAGATCACCATGCCTGCCTGCTTGGCCTTTTTGTGGGTGGGTTCTGGGGGTCTGTTCTCTAGTCCTCTCTCTTGCATGGCAAGCACTTTATCCCCCGAGCCGCCTTCTTGGCTATTCTGTTTTCATTTTTGATACGTGACTCTTAGCACTTGGCATCCTTGCATGCCCAACTTTATAGAAATGGTTGTGTCATCCTCAGAATGAAGGCAGGAGGAAGGGAAAAAAGTTGGAGGCCCAGTAAAGCAGCATCTTCAGTCTCTATAGGGGATGCACAGAAGAGTCCAAGGAAAAGTATAGAAGGGAATTTTGACCTAGCCCCAGAATGTCAGGATTTGTGTGGGTAATACAGCTCGGGAACAACAAGCTTCACTAAACGTACTCACTGCTCTTTGTGTGTGTTTTCAGTATTTCAAGGGAACGATAGGACTGCAACCTGGAGATTCAGCTCTCTTTATCAATGGACTTCATATTGATTTAGATACCCAGGATATATTCAGGTATGGCTAATATACACTCCTCCCCCTCTTTCTGTAAGGTTTTATAACTGACACGTTCAGTTTTGTTTCTTCTTGGTGTGGCATGAGGTAAGGCTCAAGCTTATGAGACTTACTGGAGGTGGGCCCATGCTGTGACTGGGTAGTAGGCAGAACAGTGTGTGGGCAAGTCTTGAGTGTTTAAAAGATGTATATTTGAGGTTGTAGTTTTCCTGTTAATTGCAGAAGCATGGAAAAGAGCACAGTTCTCTTGCTTCTGAGAATTGTGAAGTAGGTGTAAGCATAGTGCTGTCTCTCCTGTCTCACAAGGCATTACTTTTAAAATTATTTTGAATATTCACTTTTTAAAAATTTTTGTTTTGTTTTTGAGACAGGGTCTTATTAGCTCAGGCTGGCCTCCCAGGTTTGTGAGGATGGCCTTTAGTGAACCTTCTGCTTCTACCTGCCAACTGCTGGATTACAGATGTGTACCGTAACAAGTCACTTTGTGTACTTGTTTTGTGCTACTCTTCTTAAAATGTAATTGAAGGCTAATGAAGTCTAAATTGTTATCATGCATTTTAGATGTGGCTTTTTAATTTTTTTTATATTTTTATTTTGTGTGCACTAGTGTTTTGCCTGTGTGTATGTCTTCATGAGGGTGTTGGAACCACTGGAACTGGAGTTATAGGCAGCCTTGAGCTGCTGTGTGGATACTGGGAATTGAACTTGGGTCCTCTGGAAGAGAAGCAAGTGCTCTTAACTCCTGAGCCATCTCTTCCTGTCATTATGGCTTTATAATAGTAAAAATAAAAGCAGTTGTTAATGCTTTAGGAGTAGTTTCACAATATTATTTTGTGAATTAATTGAATTAATCTTTATACCTGTTTATCGTATTATAGACCTTGTGATAAGTTAGTAAAGTGAATATGAATATTTTAGAATATTGTTCATGTGACTTCATTGAATGATTGATTAAAAACAATCTATCCTTCAGAGTATAGAAACTAAATAAAGTTCCTGCCCTCTTGTTAGTTTCTTTAGCTTTTAGTTCCCAGAAGACTTTTCCATTGCCATCAATGCGTGTGTGTGTGTGTGTGTGAACCTGTTTTAACTGACCCTGATATTAAAACACATTAAAGATTTAATGTGCTTTTTAATATGTGATTTTAAGATAATTATGGATTCATATGATGGTACAAAAAATATAATACCGATTAATTCTTCTTTTAAAGAAAGGTGACTTAGTTGGTAAGTGCTGTGTTCAAATATGAGAACCTGAGTTCAGATCCCCAGCACCTACAAGCGAGACATGGTGCACACTTTTTTTTNGGTTTTTTGAGACAGGGTTTCTCTGTAGCTTTAGAACCTGTCCTGGAACTAGCTTTGTGTATACCAGGCTGGTCTCAAACTCACAGAGATCCTCTGCCTCCCCAGTGCTGGGATTAAAGGCGTGCGCCACCACTGCCCGGCTAACACTTCTTTACCTCTAGCACTGGTTTGGTGGAGACAGCTGATCTCTGAAGCTGTAAGTTGAGTGAAGAGGCCCCAGTCACCCAACGTGGACCTCTGGCCTCTATCCACACATGGGATCATTTGCTACATATAGTGCTCACAATGAAAAATACAAATGAATAAATTAAGGCCTGTGAAATACCTTAGAAGGCAAAGTCACTTGCCATCTGGCAATGCAAGCCTGACAGTCTGAATTCGATCCCTGGAACCTACATAAAGGTGGAAGGAGAGTACTGACACCACCAAGTTTCCTTCTGATCTCCACACACATGCAGAAGCACGCACACATACCTTACACACTGCATGCCCAATAATTAGTAGATAAATACATTTATTTAAAAAAATAAATAAGCAAAACATGTGGTATATGGCTGGGAGATGACTTAGTCTTGAAATGCTTGGACCCTGAGTTTAGGTCTTACATAAAGTGCTAGGTTTTGTGGCACACACCTGTAATTCTACTGCTGGGGAAATGGAGATAAGTATTCATGGAACATTCCGCTCAGTAGTCTTGATGGGTCAGGAAGCTCCAGGATCAGTGCCTCAAAAAATAAGGTAGAGAGAGTGGAAGATGATCCTGACATTGAGCACTGCCCTCCATGCTCACGCACGTGCACACAAACGAACACATGAATACACACTCCCCACTTACATGCACTATAAAGTATAGTTGAGGACTATTTAATTATGTATACATAGAGATAATCTAAATTGTACTGAGAGATAATCTACATATCCACCGAGAATTTAAGTAAACAGGATGACGAAAGCATATCCTGCCACTGTCCTGTGTACTCTGACCAGATGAATCAAAACAAAAAGTGCCATCTTCAGTTAGTTTCTTTTAGCACTGAATTTTGAACTGATAGAAAATTTCCAAGGCTTTCATAAGTTTTTTTCCCTACCAAATACCATCAGGCTGTGTGCGTGTGTTGTATGTTGTGAATTGAATCCAGGGTCTCGTATGCTAGGTGAGTACTCTGCCCTGGCATAATAGCCAACCCTTAACTAGACACCTTGGTTTTTTTCTGCAGTTTGTTTGATACGCTGAGGAATGAAGCCCGGGTAATGGAGGGTCTGCACAGACTAGGAATAGAAGGCCTTTCTCTACATAATATTTTGAAGCTCAACATCCAGCCTTCTGAGACTGACTATGCAGTAGACATCAGGAGTCCTGCTATTTCAGTGAGTATTTATTTGAATGGTCTCTTACCACTGTCTAATTTGTGCTTTATCAAAGATTTACAGGTGCTTGTGTGAAACTGTGTTTTTGTAGTAAGATAGGCTCTGTCTGTCTGTCTGGGATTAAAAGCATGTGCTACCACACTGGGCATAAGATAGGTTTTTACATGCTCTAAATTTTCTGACTCTCATGAGTAAGAGGCATTGTTTTCAGGGCTGGAGAGATGGCTCAGCTATTAAGAGCATATACTGCTCTAGCAGAGGGCCCAAGTTCAGTCCCTACATCCACATCTGGTGTTTTACAATCACCTGTAACTCCATCTGTAGGGGAATCAGTTATTTCTAAGCTCTGTGGGTACCTGCCCTCACCGCCCCCACAAATCAAATAATTAAAAAATTAAAAAACAAATAAACAAGCATTCTCTCCATTGTGTTGTATTCAGATGAACATCTTGGGAAAGAGGGTTTGTACTTTCCCAGTTGGGTCTAGGTTCTGTGGGTTTGTGACAGCTTGCATAATTTAAAACTATTATTAGAACATATTTCTAATAAGTAGCCTTATTTTCTGGGACCTTACTGTTGGCAGTGTGATCTGTGTCTCTGTCATCTGTTAAAAGAATTTTGGGAATGGTGGCGCATTTTTTTCTCCCTTGGTTTCTGTCCTGCATTTATTTTAGATGCATTTTATTGGAAGATAGATACTTACTCTGAACCAGGCATGTGTATCCTGCAGCCTGTTGGCCACATGTATTCCAGGATAGCCACTAATGCAGCCCAGTGTACTTACAGATGCTAAAACTTGGACCTGCCTGTTTGTAGATTATCATTACTTACATCTCACTTGGTGGTGTAACCATTGCATATTTTGATACATACAGTTTGATTTCTGACAGCATGATTTTGTTCATAAAGAATAAAGAAAATAACATAATAGATTGATAATCATATGGCCCATTACCATTCTTTCTAAATAATCAATTTGTGTAATAATTGCTGTTTTCTTGGAGTGGAAAAATTTTTCAATTGAGGCTCTTTTTGTGTTCTTTCCAGTTATACCTCTTTTCTCCCCATGGACAATTCTTTCCTGAAGTTGGCATGCATTCCTCTGTTTCTAATTGTATACCTTTATTTCCTTTTAAAGGTTTTCAATATTTTCACAATCTGGTGTGTTTGCTGATGTCTCATATCTATTTCCTTTCATTCCATAGCCTCGTTTTAATTTTGTGACCACCTTTTAGGCTTCCATTCTCCACATTCTTTTTAAAGATGACAAGGGCCCAAAGAACTCATACAGCAAATGATAAAGTCCTTTTAAATCATGTAATTGAGAACATATTAATAGTGGTTTTAAATTATTCGTATTGCTGGATATGATGACACACACCTTTAACCCTAGTACTCAGGAGGCAGTAACAGGAGGATCTCTGTGAGTTTGAAGCCAGCCTGGTCTATATAGTGAGTTCCAGGACAGCCAGGGCTACATAGTAAGACCTTATCTCAAAAAACAAACAAACAAATTCACACTGTTAGAAAAATCCTTTTTCTTAACACATTTTTCTTAAGACTTTTAGGGAGGATGGAACAGTTCATTGGAGCTGGAGTGCTTGGTGGTATTGGAAGGTCTTCAGCTTTAGTAGGTCCGTTATACTAGAGTGAAATATCTAGACAACAACATTGTATGAGAGTTCCTGTTGCTCCTTTTTTTAAACATATTATTTTTTAAAAAGCCATACTTTTATAACTGAAAATTTCATATACATAGGTGCCTTATTAGGGTTTCTATTGCTGCAATGAAACAGTGTGACCAAAAATCAAGGTGAGGAGGAAAGGATTTATTTGGCTCATACTTCCACATCACTGTTCACCATCAAAGGAAGTAAGGACAGGATCTCAAACAAGGCAAGAACCTGAAAGTTCCTCTGATCCAAACACCATGGGGGGTTGTTGCTTATTGTCTTACTCCTCATGGTTTGCTCATCCCAGTTTCTTACAGAACCCAGGACCAGCAGCCTAGGGATGGCACCACCTACAGTGGGCTGGGCCCTCCCGCATCAATCACTGCTTAAGAAAATGCCTCTCAGCCAGATCTTATGAGGACATTTCCTCAATTGAGGTTCCCTCTTCTCAGATAGCTAGCTTGTGTCAAGTTGAGGCAATACTAGCCTGAGGTATGATCTCTGTGAGTTCAAGGCCAGCCTGGTCTACAAAGTAAATTCCAGGATAACCAGAGCTAGACAGTGAAGCTCTGTCTCAAAAGAGAAGAAAGAAAAAACTTTCCTCCTGGGTGGCTAGTATGAGCAGTTGCTTGTGTGCTCGTCCAGAGCATTCTACTCACACAAGCAGGAAAATATCTGCATATTTCAGCTGTGCTTCCTTATCCAGGCAGCAGGTGCTTACTGTTCATGTGTTGTTCTTCTGCCTCCCTCCTGTTGTAGATGCTGCCATGTTGGGTCTCTGTGTCCTTTCCTCCCACATACCTGTGAGAATTCAATTGGAATGGATGCCTGCATGTGGAGCACTTAGTGGTTCTAGTCAGGCCTTCAGTGTTTTTATGTCTGTTTCTTTGAGTGTTGCAGACATCACCATTGCCTGAGGGTTCCTATGTGCTCTGTACTTTTGCCTAGTCTTAGGTCCTGACAAACTGTTAATGTTTTCCAACTTAATGAGTGTGAAGTTCTCTTGTGAATTCATTTACATTTCACAGATTGTGATTAAAGTTGTGTTTACTGATCACTTATGATCCCTATGTAGTTTTTTTAAAATTTTTATATATTTTTTTGTTTTGTTTTGTTTCGTTTTTTTGAGACAGGGTTTCTCTGTTTAATAGCCCTGGCTGTTCTGGAACTCACTTTGTAGACCAGGCTGGCCTCAAACTCTCGGAGATCTGCCTGTCCCTGGGATTAAAGTTGTGTGCTACCACACCTAGCTTAGTTTTATTTTTATTCTTGTCTCATTTCCTGTGGGTTGCTTGATTTTTTTAAAAAAATATTTATTTATTATGTATACAATATTCTGTCTGTGTGTNGGACCCTTGGAAGAGCAGGCAATGCTCTCAACCTCTGAGCCATCTCTCCAGCCCTTGATTTTTTTTAATAGTATTTGTTGCTGCTGGTCTTTAGTTGGTTGTGTTGATTGTAAATAATTTCACCTGTTTTATGGCTGTGTTATAGTTTTTCATTTTTCTATTCAATCTTTGTATATTTGAGAATAGTCTTATCTCTTATGCCTATGTATTTGTTGGAGACAAGGTCTTGTATATCCCAGGCTGGCGCCAAACTCTATGTAGCTATGGACAATTTTAATACCTGATTCTCCTGTCTCTACCTCCTGAGTGCTGGGATTACAGGCATGTGCCACCATGCCTATCTACTATGTGATTCTTAAAGTCTCATTAATTATCTTTTTGTCCCCCATCAGTGACTAATGTGTATGTACCATGTTGTGTTTTTTGTTTTATTCAAGTGGGTCAACAACCTAGAGATTGATAGCCGATATAATTCATGGCCTTCTAGTTTACAAGAGTTACTTCGACCTACTTTTCCTGGTGTTATACGGCAGATCAGGAAAAACTTGCATAACATGGTAAGTAAAACTTGCGCCTCCTCATATCTGTTTCTCCTTGCTGTGTCTCTTCTTTTCCATCATTTGTAGAATGTTGTTTTCCTTGTATGTGTGCACAGTGTTCAAGTGGAAAGGACTTTGGAATATGTTCATGTTACAGCAGTGTGACAGCCTGTGTTGCTGTGTGACACATGTACCTTATCCATACTGAAGGTTTACAAAGGACCACACTATGGTTTTATACTTAAGACTTTATTTTCTTAGAGCAATTTTAAGTTTATAGAAATGCTGTATAAGTTTTAAGAGAGTGCTTGATATGTGTGTGTGTGTGTGTGTGTGTGTAGCTCAAAAGATACATGGCTACTGCTTTTCTGTCATGTCATTTGTGTATATGTCAATAGTCTTCTTTTTATTTCAAGTTACAACTTAGTCATTGGCTCACTCGATTTTTTTTATCTTACTAAGTAAAAGAAAGGAGGGCAACATAAAAAAACTAGTGGAATACTTGACATTGCACTTGGGAAATGAACGCATTAATATCTGTCCAGTGGAAGTAGTTGTAATTCTCAGTGAGTTCTCAGGGTCGTGAGATATTTGATCCTGATGTTCGTACTCTTACATTACTGCCCCCTCACTTGCTCTTTCTTGTGAGCCACTGAGTTTAATTGGAAAGTCCTAGTTTGCTTCCTATTGCTGTGATAAAGTCCATGACCAAAAGCAAATGGGAAGGAGTTTATTTCACAGCTTATAGTTCACTGAGAATGGAACTCAAGGCAGGAACTGGAGCAGTGATCACAGAGGAAAGCTGCTTACTTCCTTGCTCTCCATGACTTGCTCTGCCTGCCTTCTTATACAACCTGGGGCCACCTGCGCAGGGGCAACACCACCCACAGTGGGCTAGGCCCTCTCATATCAATCATAAATTAAAAAATACCCTTAATAGATTTGCCTACAGGTCAGTCTGATGGAGGCATTTATTTCCACTGAGGGTTCCTCTTCCCAAATTACTCTAGCTTTTGTCAAGTTGACAAAATAATGAACACAATTGGCTGTCATTACCTTGACACACAAACAGATCACTATTAAACCATAGCCTTTTCTTTCTTGTCTCTTCCCAAAATGTTATGTTAATATTAATATCACAATATTGACACCATAATATTAAACATACCACAGTCTTTAAAAACTGCAAACACTTTAAAGTTCAAGTTATCTTTAAAATATCCACCATTTCTTTAAATGTCTGAAGTCTCTCCAACAGTAAGCTCCTGTAACAATCACATCAAAGCAAACCCAAAGTTCAGCAGTGTAAAATGTATAGTTCCTGGTGTCTGGGCTATTCATGATCCTCTGGGCTCTTTCCCAGCTGTGCATCTGTAGCACATGCGCCTTATTTATTAGGTGCGGGCCAGTCCTCTCCACAGTGACTACTTCTTGGTGGCTGTCTCGCTGTCCTTAAGTCTCCAGTGTGCTGACGCCTCTCTCCAATGCACCTGGGCTGCACCTTTACCAATAACCTCACCTGGGCTCTCTCCAGGGACTCTGACTTTGGCACATGGTGACAAGCCTCACCTTCTCTCTATGAACCCCTTGAGTACAGGGGTTACCACTGCAGCTGAGGCTGTAGCTTCACCAATGGCTTCTCTTGACCTCTCATATGGTGCCAGTCTGTGCTGCTCTTCTTGACCTCTGTATCCCTTCAAAACCAGTACTCTTAAACACAAGTTTGGCTGCCAGCATGAAATTCAGCCTTACCCCCTCTGGACTATGCTTTTTGTGCGCTGGCCTGAGGAGAATTTCCACACTCCCGTAATGGCCCATTTAAGTTTGAGCACTAATGACTTTTCTGGCCCAAAGTTCCAAACGCTTCCACAGTCTTTCCTAAAACAACACGGTCAGGGTCATGTCTGTCACAACAGTAGCCCAGTTTCTGTCCCAGTTAGCTTTCTGTTACTTTAGTGACGACTATAACCAAAACCAATGTTGGGAGAAGGGTTTACTCCATCTTACAGCTTACAGTCCATCCTGAAAGGGAGACAGGGCAGGCCCCTGGAGAAACAGAAACTGAAGCAGCTGCCTACTTGCTTGCTCCCCATGGCTTGCCCAGTCTGCTTTGTTTCACAACCCAGCACCACTTTCCCAGAGGGCACCAGCCACAACGTGCTAGGCCCACCTATATCAGTCATTAATTAAGAAAACCCAACAGAGGCTTGCCCGCAGACCAGCCTGATGGAGGCCTTTCCCCGTTGAGGGTCCTTCTTCCCAGCGACTGTGGCTTGTGTCAAGTTGACAAAACTAGGGTTCCTTAGAGAAGCATGGGTGAAGGGTTTTTATGGAGCATGGCCAACTCTCCAGTGGCTCCCTATTTTAGAAAATGTCTCTCCTTTCCCTACCAACCTTTAACTGTTTCTAGCCCTCTGGAAGAGGGAGGGCCTCCTGAGCTCTAATATCTTAATCCTTCAAATTTAGTAATCCAGCTAACTTCTTAGCTTTTCATTGCCCTTCTCACCCCCATCCCTCATTTCCCTGCTTTAGAGATACTAAGAAAGTTTTTAGCACATCTCTCTTCTGTCATTTCTGTCTCTTCCTCTTCACTGCTGTAGAAGAGAGGCAGGAGAGCCTTGAGATTTATATGGGAAACAACCCTCTGAACTTCTCTCTCTCTCTCTTTTAATCTTAACTTTTTATTTCATGTATGTAATTCTCAGCGTGTGCATGTGTGTAGGCCTGCACATGCCACAGTTTGTGCATCTAACCTTTAGGAGTTGGTTCTCTCCTAATATGTGGGAACCAGAAATTGAACTTGTTTTCAGAATTGGCAACACATGACCCACCAAGCCAGTGGTTCTCAACCTTCCTAATGCTGTGACCCTTTAACACGATTCCTCTTGTTGTGGTGACCCCCAACTGTAAAATTATTTCATTGTTACTTCATAAACTGTAATTTTGCTGTTATTGTAATGTAAGTATCTCTGTTTTCTGATGGTCTGAGGTGACCCTTGTGAAAGGGTTGTTCGACCTCCCCCACACACACAAAGGGAGTGCTACCCGCAGGTTGAGAAACATTTCACTAAGCCATCTAGCCAATCCTGTATTTTTCTCAGTTGTTCAAACTACCCTTTTCCTTTCAAAATTCAGGTCTTTCTCTTTCTTACCATGAGTCAACTTTAATTTTTTACTTTTAAAAATTTTATTTTAGTTAATTTTTATGTACCTCAGGCTGACCTTTAACCTCATTATATAGTTGAGGATGACTTTGGACTTGAGATCCCCTACTTCCACCTCCCATGTGCTAGGATTGCAGGTATGCATCACCTGCCTGGTTTCCTGCTGGAGTTTGAATCCAGAGCCTTTTTGCCTGTTTGTTGAACACTACCAAATGAATTACAGCCTCAATCCAAGTAACTTCATCGTGTATAGAATATATACAAGCTGGTTAGCACATGAGGACTTTAATACATCATTGCTTTTGTTATGGTTTAAAAGTTGAGTTCAAAATTAATTGTTAATTCAGGGAGCTTTAGAAACAAAATGGCAGCTCTGTTTTCCAAGATGTGAGAACTGATAAAACTGAGGTTTATCTGGTATGGTAGAATAGGCAGGCATCGGCAGTCTGGATCACTGGTGGATGTCACCAGTGAAATCCATGGAAAAAAATCTCTTCCCACTACCACATTCTTTGAATGTTAAGGGTGGCAGCTGCTGTTTTTTATTCATAACTCCCTTTATATGTGGTTCGGTAGTATTTTGGGAAGGATTGGCTTCATATATGACAATTTGTGTCATTTCTCTTAGCCCAGGAATGCGTGATTGCCATTTCATGGGTTCTTTTTCTTTTTCCTCTGACAGGTGTTTATTGTTGATCCTGTGCATGAGACTACAACCGAGTTGATTAGCATAGCTGAGATGTTCCTCAGCAATCACATACCATTAAGGTAACACTGGGGTCATTCAGCTGAAGCTTGTTTTGTTATTTGAATTACATGTCTGGTTTCATTGAATTGTAGTATAATTAATAGCCGGATTCACTAATGGCAGTTTTATCTTCTGCTTGGTAAGACATCTGTGTCTTTAGGGACTAAGAGTTTAATTCTCAGCACACAGGAGCTTACCACCATTGAATTATTAACAAGTAGCTCTGTGAAAGTAGTTTGTGGTCTTCACTTGCTTCCTACTGGACAGGAGTTTCCTGGATGCATGTCCACATAGAAAAACCTGTTTCTAATTTCAGCAGAGAGCTTTGCTAGTGGCTTTGTTTGATTTTTAAGGACTAAATGCTTTATAATGTTAAGTAGCCTTCTGTAGATACAGACAGATACATCTATGTTAGATGTGTTGCCAGGTCTATCAACTGAACACCAGGTAGCTGGGTTTCCCCTGTTCTTTTCATAGGCAATTATATAAAAAACAATACACATATTGTTATATATGTGTTACCAATAACACGGCACCAATTTTAAATTTGCTGGCGGGTTCCAGGTGGCAGTAGGCAGGCAGGCCCACAGAGCAGCCAGTACCAGGCAG
>LOJH01004113.1:2814-13443 GCA_001685095.1 Ellobius talpinus | reverse complement strand
ATAGACACATCATACAGAATAGAATTGGATATTTATTACTTAAAGAAGGGGGAAGAAAGGAGAGAAAGAGAGAGAAAGAAAGGGAAGAGAGAAGAAAAGAAGAGGGACAGAGAGGAGCCCCAAGAGAGAGACACTTAGAGAGAGAGAAACTCTCTCTATAGACCAGGCTGGCGTTGAACTCACAGAGATCCACCTGCCTCTGCCTCCCAAGTGCTGGCTTTAAAGGCATGCACCTCTATGTCTCCTGAAATCTGAGTTCTTAAAAATGAAGAAACTAAAGGACAAAAGAATTTCTAGTAAATAAACATTATGACATGTTTACTGCCCTGCCCTGAGTTGTGGTATGCTTGTCTGAATGATATCTGTACTTTGGCATGCTGTAAGAATGTATTTGATCAAGCCCTTAAGAAATATGGAGCTCTGCGGGGAGGACCCGGGTTTCCCAGGGGCTTTGAAGAAAAGGAGGACTATTAGGACCAGAAAAGCAGAGATTGTTGAGTGCAATGAAAATTTTCATTTAAATTTGAACACCACCTGGCAGATGGAGAAAATAAATTGCTAAAGTACAGCTATGTTTGTTTAAAGGCGGATCTGAGCACATGTAAATTGGTTCATGGTACACAGTGGGCACTAACCAAACATTTGTAAAGTTGTACTGAGGGACAGGAAGATTACAGATGTAGGGAACAAAGGCACTTGAGCCCTGGGCACAGGAAGTGTGTCTTGTGAGCATCAGAGGGGAGCTGGCAGATAGGTTGACTTTTTGCTCTCGGTGTAGGGAATGTGATCCTACCCTGTGCAACTGATACAAGCTGTGGACTCCCCAGGGCTCTCCAGTAAGGGAGGTACCCAGGAGACACAAAAGCCTGAAGTTTTTGTCTTACCTGAAGAAAAACTGATACCCAACTAGAAACTAGAGATGGGAAGTGGACTTAGTTATAAAGAGACAATGAGATTCTGGAGATGTAATTAGGTGTCAACTCGCCTACATAAGGATGTTTAGGACATTTTTTCTAATTACAGGGTTTATATCAAGAGTAAAAATTAAAAAATAAAGAGTAAACTTGAAAAACAAATCTGTTGGCCTACACACACACAGCTAACTGATAATTTTTTTTTGCGTTAGGGTCTCACTATGTAGACCAGACTGACATAGAACTCAGTGAGATCCTCCTGCTTCTGGCCCTCAAGTTCTGAGATTACAGGCGTGTGCCACCACATCAGGTCCACTGTTAACAGTTCTTATTTGATAAGTATGTTCGTAGTTTTTACATTCCAGACTCAATATACCACTATCCTTGCTCATCTTCATCCTTGTCACTCTGCTGTGTCCCTGCTTCTGCTTGTGCTTTCTTGTGTTTGTGTCACTGTTGCTGTGACCCAAAGTTGCTTGTGGAAGAAAGGCTTTATTTCAGTTTTACAGTCCATCATCATGGGAAGCTAAGGCAGGAACCCGTAGCAGAAACTACAGCAGAGACCATGTATAAGAATGCTTCTTGCTGGGGTGCTTCATATGGCTTGCTCAACTGGCTTTTTTTTTTATCATCATCGGCTAGCCCACTCGCCTAGCAAGTTATCACCCACAGTGGGATGGACCCTCCCGTATCAGTCAGCAGTCAAGAAAAGTCATACAGACGTGACTACAGTGCCGTTCCTCAGTTGAGGTTCCCTCTTCCCAGTTGTGTCAAGCTGACAACTAAGATTATCCCTATCTTGCATACATGTTTCTTAAATGTGTCCAGGTCCTGTCTGTGAGTGTGTGCACCTATGTGCATATGCATGCGTGTTTTTTTCCGAGTCTGGCTTATTTTGCTTAACGTTATCTCCAGCTCCACCCATTTTGTACAAATTTTCTTCTTGTCTAAATAAAATTGTATTATAGTAGACTGCCTTTTAGAAGCCCAGTTATCAAGTCCAGCATCGTGGGACACGCCTTTAATCCCAGCACTTGGGAGGCAGAGGCTGGCAGGTTTCTGTGAGTTCAAGGACAGCCAGAACTACACAGTTGAGACCCTGTCTCAAAATCAACAACCACCACAAAAAAAGAAGAAAGCCCAGTTAGGTGGGTCTGCTGACACAGGCCTGTATTCTCAGCACCTGGAAAGCAGAGACAGGGGAATCCCAAGTTTGAGACTAGCCTGGGCTTTATAGTGTGGTCAATATAGGTTACACATATTCTGTCTCAAAGAAACCTAAAAATAAATAAAAACTAAATCATGTTGATTAAATAGCTGGGGGGTATAGCTCAGTGGTAGAATATTTGGCTAACATGGGTGAGACTCTAGGTTTAACTTCCAGAACCAAACAAATCTGTCTTGATTGATAGATATATTACCATTAAATAAACTCTATCATATATATTATGGTTCATTGTTGATATTGTTAATGCTATGGATTCTGACAGGTCGAGTATTAACTGTTTACATTATACATACTAACTAAAGTCACTGTTCTAAAAATGCCCATGCTATATGTTTGCCCTTCCCTCCATTAACTTGAATCTTTAAACAGCACTGACTTTTAACTATCCTCATAGTTTTTTTTATCCTTTTTAGAATGTTATATACCTGCAGCTATATATAGTAGTATGTAGCTCTTTAGTCTGACTTGTTTCATTTAGCAATGTGCCATTCAGGTTATTTAGTAATTGTGACAGTTCATACAAAATTTCCATCCATCCATCCATCCATCCAAGCAAGCATCCATCCATCCATCCATGTAATCCAGGCTGGCCCAGAACTCTTGATTTTCTTGAATCAGGAGTTTCCATAGCATGTACCACTACCCATAACCTCCTAATTTCTTTTAACCACGGAGTAATATTTCATTATGTGGTTTTGCTACATTTGTTTATCCTTTCACCTTTGATGGGCATCATTTTAGTCTGCTTTCTGTTGGTGTGATAAACACTGTTCCAGAAGCAACTTGGGCTTATTTCATCTTACAGTTTATAGAGCATCATGAAAAGGGAATTAGGGTGGAAACTCCACGCAGGTACCTGGAGGCAAGGGATGAACGAAAAGGCATGGAGGAATGCTGCTTACTGGTTTGTTCCTGGAGCCTTTCTCAGTTTGCTTTCTTATACAACCCAGGGTGACTTACCAAGGGGGCGCTGCCTGTAGTGGGCTAGACCCTCCCACATCAATCATGAATCAAGGAAATGCCCCATAGACATGCTCAAGGATTATCTGACTGAAGTAATTCCTCAACTGAGATTTCTTCTTCCCAGGTCTATCTAGACTTCTTTCAAAGTGAACAGAACTTACCAACACAACTGACACTTAGCTTAATACACAATTACATCGCTATTATTAAGTTATTTCTTTTCTTTTTTATCCTCAAAATCTCATGTTAATATTAATATCATGTTATACAGCACAGTTCAACTTTTAAAAATCCTTAAGTCTTTGAAAATTCCATTACTTAACAGTTCAGTCTCAGGATCTAGAGAAATGTCTTAGCAGTTAAGACCATATACTGCTCTTCCAAAGAATCCAAGTTCAATTGCCAGCACTCAACAGGGAGTTCACACCCACCTGTAACTCCAGCTCCAGCAAATCTAACATCTCTAGCCTCTGCAGGCACCTGCACTCTTGTCCACGTACCAATACACAGACACATACGGACACATAATTACAAATAAATGTTTTTAAAAATTCATTCACTTTAGGATAACTAGTTTCTCTTAAAAATCCAAACTCTTTCAACTGTGATCTTCTGTAAAGTAAAAAATAACGTACATATTTCTTATTCCAAGAGGAAAGAACCAGGTTAAAGCAAAATCCGATTCCAACAGTATAAATAAATAGCTCAGTGTCTGACGTCTAGAACTCACGGTTTTCAGGGCTCCAGAGGGTTTGGGTAGCTCCGCCTCTTCATGTACACCATCCACAGCACACAACTTGTCTTACAGACTCTGGTGAACTTCATTTCATGCTGTTGTCCTTGGTGGTCCTCCCACGGACCTGACATTTCCACTATGCTGGAGTCTCTGCTGCAGCTGAGGGTGCACCTTTCTCAGTGTCCTCTTCTTGGGACTCTGACCTCAGCTTTTCTATCCCTTTAGCCCTGAGGTCTTCATTGCAACTCAGGCTGCATCTTCGCCAGTGATCGTTTAGCTTCTCACAGTGTCAAGCCTCAGCCTCTTCTTGACCTCACTGCAACTGAGGCTGCCCCTTCACCAGTGGCCTTTCCTGGCCTCTCCCAGCATCAGGCCTCAGCTGTTCTCTAGGGCCCATTCATACCTTCCAAACCAGTACCATGTGTGAGACTCTTGCATATCATTGTGTTTGGCTGCCAGTTTGAAATCCATCCCTGGTCCCCTCTAAATCATAGCTTCTATATGCTGACTTTTCAGAAACTTTGAAGATTTTACCTCAGTGATACTGGTCTCTTATTAATCACAACTGATCTTTTAGCCTCAGGTAATCAATATTAATTGTCCTTGGAGAGCCAAGGCTTCATTTCAGTGGTGCTGGTCTCTGTTAATCACAACTGATTCTTTAGTTGATCAAAAACTATGTATTTCTAATTCAGAATATTTGCATGCTATCTCTGACAGAGTCTTTGCTTCTCTCTGAAACTTCACTAGTCAAGCATTTCTTTCAACAACCTTATCTTCCAAGCTTTCACAGAATAGCCCATTAAACTTTTGGCACTCAATGGGTTTTCCAGCCCAGAGGTCCACACACTTCTACATGCCTTCCAAAACCATTACCAGGTCTGTCACAGCAATACCCAATGATCCTGGTACCAGTTTCTGTTTTAGTTTGCTTTTTGCTGCTGTGATAATCACCACACCCAAAGCAATTCAGGGAGGAAAGGGCTTATTTCATCTTACAACTTACAGCCCAGCATGAAGAGCAGTCAAGGTAGAAGTTCCAGGAAGGAACTGGAGCAGAGAACATGGAGGAAAAGCTGCTTATAGTCTTGTTCTTCATGGCCCAGGACCACTTGCCCAGGGGTCACGACCCGCAGTAGGCCAGGTCCTCCCACATAAATGACTCATGAAGAACAGACATACCCACGGAGGAATATGATGGAAGCAGTTCCTCAGTGGGGATTCTCTTTTCCGAGATATGGTTAGATTTGTATCAAGTGATGAAAACTAACCAGGGCCTGCATATTACTTTCTTCCAAATTTGAGTAGGTACTAAACTACTAAAGCTTACAAATAGCCATGTACAGACTTTTATGTGGACAAAGTTCTGTTGGCAAGGTTGCTGGACTGTGTGATGAGTATATGCTTAGTTTTTTAAGAACCAGCCAAAGTGGCTTTCAAAGTGTCTACACCATTTTGCTTTTTCACTGGCAATGAATTGAGAATCCTGTTGCTTCTCACTAACATGTAGTTTTTGGCCATTTCAGAGAATATATAGCGATAGGTCACTGTTTATTACTCTGTAATTGCTTAGGATCTTAGTGTTTTATTTTGTGAGTATCTAGTCAGAAAACTTCTTCATTTGTTTGTTTGTTTCTGTGGACTTTTTGAGACAGGACTTTGTTGTGTAGCCTAGGCTGACCTGAAACTTCATTTGTAGTCCGGGTTAGCCGCACACACACCATCCTTCTGCCCCAGCATTCCACGTGCTGGGGTTATAACTGTGCTGCCATGCGCAGCTTCTTTAGCCTGTGTAAAAACATTGTTTGATGCTAGTGTCGAGTCATTTTACATTTGGGACATCAGTCCTTTTCAGATGGCTGTTTTTCAAGGATTTTCTGCTAGTCTGTGGTTTTTCCTTTACTTCTCTTGGTAGTTTTTTTTTTCTCAAAGCAGGAACTTTTTGTTTTGTGTGGGGGTTTGATTTTTTTTTTAAGACAGCATTTCACTATGTAGCTCGGCTTGTAGACCAGGCTGGCCTTGAACTCACAGAGATCCACCTGCCTCTGCCTCCCCAAGTGCTAAGATTAAAGGCATGTGCTAGCTACTATTTGAGGTTTACAAAAGAGAAGTTTTAAACTTTAATGAAGTCTGCCTTCTCAGTCATTTAATGACTGTGTGTGTGTGTGTTTGCGTGTGCGCGCGTGCACGTGCACGCCCACACGCCCACCAGAGTTGATGTTGGTGTTTCCCTAAGTTATTGCCACTATACTAACTGAACCTGGATCTCAGAGATTGGCTAGGCTGCTAGCCGGAGAGGTCCCTGCCCCCTGCCAAGATTCTTCTGTTTTCACCTCCATACTGAGGATACAGACATATATACCCCCGTGCCCAGTTTATTGGACATGGTGTTAGGGATCTGAAGTTGGGTTCTCACGCTTGTGTAGCAAGCACTTTGACTGTGAAGCCATCTCCCTAACTGGATCATGCTTTTTGATCTAACCTGTCCTTAGCCAAACCTGAGACCACCAACCACTTTTTTCCAGTGCTATTTTCCAGGACTTTGTAGGTTTTGTTTTCCACTTACATCTGTTGTATGTTTTGTGTTAATTTTTGTGAAGGGTAAATTTATATCTAAATTAATTACTTAGCTTGTGCAGTTGTTTCAGTACCATTTGTTGGCATAACTTTCTCTACTGCGTTGCTCTTAGTCCAGATGCCCAGACTGCCCAGTGAAAGTCTTATACTTATCTGTTTTTGTATGATATATGTCAGTTGATCTTTCTTTCTTTCTTTCTTTCTCTCTCTCTCTCTCTCTCTCTNTCTTTCTTTCTTTCTTTCTTTCTTTTTCTCTCTTCCTTCCTTTTGCTTTTGTCTTTGAGATAGGGTTTCTCTGTGTAACAATTCTGGCTGCCCTGGAACTTGTTTTATAGACCAGGCTAGCCTTGAATTCATAGAGATCCTCCTGTTTCTGCCTTCTGAGTGCTGGGATAAAGCTGTGCACTGACATCCTGGCTTCCTTTTATATTGTTTTAGTTACATGTACATTTTCTTCAGCTCCAGTTTCTGGATTTTTGAAATTAATGTATTTATTCTTTATGTGTATGTTCCTGCTTGTCTGAATGTGCACCACATATGCACAGTTCCCACAGAGGCTAGAATTGGGCATCAGATGCTCTGAAATTGGAGCTAGAGGCCCTTGTGAGCCATCTGATTTGGATGCTGGGAACAGAACCCAGGTACTCTGCAGGAGCACCCAGTGCTCTTACTAGTTGAGCTGTCTCTCCAGTCCTCCCAACTTAAAAGCAGAACAGAATTTCTACCTATCACTGTAGCAAGCTCTTCGTGTCAGTAAAGAAATCTAGTCAAGACTCTTGAAGAGCCTTCACTGTGAAAAAGCCTAACCTGTTTTGTGACCCTACTCTTGTGTTTTTAAATGATGTATATGTAGCTTTGCCAGCCTTGTTTAGAGTGGGATATGGGTTAGAAGTGGGCAGCGGCACCCCACCGCCTCTAGCTGATTGCCTTCTTTAAAATGCCCCTTTACTTCTTCTTTGCAGGATTGGTTTTATCTTTGTGGTCAATGACTCGGAAGATGTTGATGGCATGCAAGATGCTGGAGTTGCTGTTCTGAGAGCGTATAATTATGTTGTCCAAGAAGTGGATGGTTACCACGCCTTCCAGATTCTCACACATGTATGTTTTTGTTCAAAATGACAAATACTTTTTAAGAAATTTAACTTACTCTAAAACAGTTTGTGGTAGGAGTATTTTGTACTTACATAAAGAGAAAAGGTAAAGTATATTCTTATATAAACTCTAGTGTTTTATATTTCAGGGTTCCTTATACGTTATTCACTGATGTGAAAATAATAGATTGCTGTGTTTATTTTAATGTTTAGAATCTGTTACTGGGGGGAGGGGCACGTGTGTACTATGGTACATGTATGCAGGTCCAGAGGATGACCTTTACTGAGTGGGTTCTCTCCTTCTCCCATGGGATCTGGGGATCAGACTTGGTTGTCAGGCATGTTAAGCCATAGTACTGATCATCAGATGCGATTCCTGAAGAGTGAGAATAGCATACATGTTAGAGTCCTCTGCACTTTGATTCTATGAAATCATCAGTTAATGCCTTTGGGCAATGTGGTGTTCTCTACTTTTTTCTTTAATCAGGTTTTTTTTTCTTTTGAGACTATCTTATGGTATCTTTTTCATCTTTTCCTTTTTTCTCCTTGTCCCCCTCTTTCCTTCCTTTTTTCTTTTCCTTTTTGTTAAGACAGTCTCATATAGCCAGGGCTAGCCTAGGAAAAACTGTGTAGTTGAATATGAACTTGAGTTCTTGATTTTCCTGTCTCCCACTGTGCTGCGGTGTTAGCTGTGCAGCACCATGCCTGGTTCCTTTNTTTTTTTTGGTCTTCTGAGATAAGGTCTTACTCTATAGCCCAGGCTAGCCAAAAACTCTGGGTCTGCTTCCCTCATCTTCCCAGAGCTTGGCGATCTCAGGTATGATCCACACACCTGGCTTCTGATACTTCTTAAAACATTTTTCCTGCACCCCTTCTCACCACATTTGGGTTATAAGTATTTATGAACTGAGAAGATCATTTCAAAAAATCTTTAGTTCCATCACTCAGCTGCAGGGGCTTCTCTGAATTCAAGGCCGATCTGATCTACATAGCAAGTTCCAAGCTAGCCTTCATGATGATACTGTGATGATACTATGTCTTAACGAAAGAAAGAAAAGAAAGAAAGAAAGGAAGGTAGATCTTCGGTTCTTAATCAAAGGAATTTTTGTATTAAATTTTGAATTAAAGTAATTCAGTACCTTAATCTTATAAGGAATATTGAAATGATAGTGTTGCTAAGAAGTTCCAGTTTGCTTTTTAATAAAAGTGGTCTTATTTTTCTAATGTGTTTAGAGACTTCCTCACATTTGAAATTTGGATTTAAAAGTGTAGTTGGTTACTTGTTTTTCTTTCTTTAGATCTATAACAAGGTGAGGACTGGAGAAAAAGTGAAAGTTGAACATGTGGTCAGTGTCTTGGAGAAGAAATACCCATATGTCGAAGTGAATAGCATTCTGGGGATTGATTCTGCTTATGATCAGAACCGGAAGGTAACAATTCTTTAGAACTTAGTTTCTTGGTATTTTGATATGACTCCAGCAGCAGACTGTCTTGGGTTGGATGGTGTCTGTTGTGGGGTGTTGATAAAAGTGCTCAGTACTTAGCATTTCAAAATGTAGACAGATCCTTTTTAGTCGTGTGTCATCCCCCCCACAGGATCTGAATGTACAGCCCTTGGCTGGCCTTGAGCTCCCAGAGATCAGCTGTCTCTACCCTCTTGAGTGCTGGGATTAAAGGCATACTGCAACCACATCTGGTCTCACTTGTCAGGCTTTGAAAAATGATTCTAGTTCAGAAAATAGTACTTGTTTTTTAACTTGCATGTTAACTTTTGAATTGGAAAACAATTACTTTTTCAATATGGTAGTTGTATTCTATGAAGTATGTTCTGGATAAAACCTATTAGAAGTATAGAACCAGAAGGTTGTGCATGGCACAATATGTATTGTTAGACTTTACATCATTGTTCAGGCTCCAGACCTGTCTGTTAACTAGCCAACTATGGAGGTGCACACCTTTATCCCAGAGCTCTGGAGGCAGAGGCAGGTAGATCTCTGAGTTTGAGACCAGCCTGGTCTACAGAGCAAATTTCAGGAGAGCCAGAGTTGTTACACAGAGAAAGCCTGTGTCAAAAAACAACAAAACAAAACAAAAAAGGAAAGAAATGTAATAACCAGAGCCAGTGAGATTGCATACTGGTACAGATGCTATATGTAAGCCTGGCAACCTGAGTTTCAGCCTCCAAACTCATGTGAAGGTGAAAGAAGAGAAAACTTCAGCTTTTTTGGGGGTGACATAAAACCAAGGACTTTGGTTGTACGTATTTACATACCTACAACCAAAACAATGTTTATTCTTACACTGTGAGAATATTAGAAAACACTTGCTGTACTTTGGTTTTTAGAAAGTGCTATAAAAGTTAATAGCCAAAACTTAGTAAAGCAAGGTAAGAATACGAGAACCAGTTCCCTTTTACGGCCCGACCTAGTATGGAAAGGTGTGGAAAGAATCCCTCTGTCTGCTGATTGGTGTTGAGTCCTTGAGGCAGGTTGGAGTGGGCTCCCAGCCTGGGACAGAAGCCACAGTCACAGGGAGCCAACAGATCTGTCTCTGGAAATTCTTGAAAGTGGTTTTGCTTCTCTAGTGAGCAGCCTGGCTAGGAGCTGGTTGCTGAGCTCTTTAGTTTCTTCCTCTGAAGGAGGCAGAAGCGCTGGAGCTGGCCTCTGAAATCTGCCTTCCCTTCCTCAATTGTTGCCTGCAGCAGTTAGGACTCTGCAGCCCCGAGTGTCCAAATTTAAAGAAACGTGTGGCTGAATATCAGTGTGCATTAGGTGGAAAAAGTAGGACTAATCAGGGAAGGGCTGTAAATGTGGGTGAGTGGGGGACAGAGCCCTGAGCCTGAGAAGTTGTTCAGAGTTCATAGTCAGGCCCTGCAAGTCTCTTGTCTCTGCAGAGGTGAAGAAACTTGACGAAAGTTTCTGTGTACTCCCAATTGCTGCAGTGACCTTTGCAGCAACTTGCCTTTCTCTGCTTTATTCACACAGCCCATTTTGCTCAGCTCTTGTTTCTTTTGCAGCTACCACTGTGTTACCAGTTTCCAGGGGCTCTCTTTTTTTTTAAAAAAAGAATATTTGTTTATTTATTATGTATACAATATTCTCTCTGTGTGTATTCCTGCAG
>LOJH01004112.1:23158-37108 GCA_001685095.1 Ellobius talpinus | reverse complement strand
CATAGCAATAGGTGACAGTGGGATTGTGACCAAAAGAAGCAAATAATCACCTTCCAGGAGAGTTGGTACTGGGGAGAATGGGAAGCTGATAAGGCTACTGGTCTAAACAGATGTGCCATAAATATTAAGGCATCTTGAGCAGGAAGATAAGCAGATGTGTTTGAAATGTGTGCCTCAAATCTGGGTCTCAATGACAGGTAATTAGTGGCTTTGCTCCTGAGATGTGAACAAATTAGCTGATAGGCTACAAGTTGGACAGATGCAAAAATTTCCTTCAAGATGAGCACGGTTTGTCTGAAGGGTTTTCTAAATTCATTTCTTCCAATATGGTTCTGGGGACTGGACTCAGGGCAGATTCCAAGCACACGCTCTACCACTGAGCTACAACTCCAGACTATCCACTGTTAGAAATGACAGTGACAAAAAATAAAACTGAGCCGATAATACTGGCTTCAGAGTCTGAACTACATGATGGCATGCACACAAGAGTATGCATAAATGCACACTGTAAATTCATTTTTATGAAGCAAACTCATTAATTATCATTTAACACTGGAATTCAATGAATCTCTGAGTAGTTAAAATTTTTCACAAGGTTGTTGTTATCGTGTGGAGTAGGATGGCCCCCAATCCCATGTATGAAAGGGATGATGGCAGCCTGGTGCTATGGGAGGTGTGGGAACTCTAGGAGGTAGGGCTTGTGGGGGATGTTAGTTCACTGGGGGTGTGCCCTGGCAGGGAAAGTGGGACCTCAGCCCCTCTCCCTCTCTTTGCCGAGATATCCTTCCTACCATGATAAGCTGTGAGCCCGCATGAACCGCTTCTCTTTATAAGCTGATAACCCTCATCCTGGGTATTTCATAGAATGGTAGGAAGCTCACTAACACACCAGCTAACAAGTATGAGAGCAGGGACTTATGGCCAGCTTCCTCCATGCCTCGTAGGTTGCATGCAAGGCAAGAATCCGGGTCAGTTATGGGAAACTCTGCACCTTGCAGCTTCCTCAGAGGGCTGAGTTCCCTCTGTTCACAAACTGGGCCAAGATGGGATCTGACTGGTAATGCCTTTTCCTACAGTGCTTTTCCAAAGCAAATTAAAAATACACAAATCCATTAGAAAACAAAACAAAAGCCTCCGGAGGGTAGCTGCCCATCTTTCTGAGTGGCATCTAAGATCCAAGAGCGCAAGTCCTACAACCGAAGTTTACCACCCCAGCCTGCCTTTGGAGCATGTACCAAGTCTATGCCTGCTCTATTCTAAGTCTTTATTTGTTGTTCTTCTCTTCCCACATAAGAAACAACCCCAACCCCAATCTAAACCAAAATCCGTAAAACATCTACTTAATATGTTTGAGTTATACAGACTTACTCAATATTCTCTCTTACTTGAAGAGATGTTTCATGTTGACATGCTAAGTCTTGTCATGAGTGCGCCTGTGTCCAAGGTTGGCTTTGGGAGTGTGCAAATCCCTTGCATGTCCACACAGGTCCAGGCCAAGGAGGGTTCTGTGCTAAGTCCTCTGTGGTCACTAGCTTGGGCTTTCTGTTGTTGGTAGTGATAATGAGGCTTGAACCATGCTACCTCTGAGCTCTAAGCAACCTCAGCCTTGAAATTCTTAGTAATTTCATCTTTGACCTTGTGTTCTACAAGTAAAGTCTGATGGAAAATGGCAGCCTGAGCAGAGTAACATGGACAGAAAAGTTTATCATCTGCTCTCTTCCTGGCATTTTTTACCAGCTTCTTGAATGAGAATATTTCCATTTTGTATTAGGCCCTGTCAATTATGGAGCAAGGACTACTAGCATTTCCTCTCACCAATGGGTTCGTGTGCTTGGGTTCTAAACATACAACACCTGGTGATAAATTCTTCCTTGCTGGGAGGTTTCATGTCTGTTTCATGTGCACCGTGCGGGAAGGCAGGGCGCACAGAAGCCCTCTGTCAAGCCAGCCATCTGTAAAACCTACCCTAACTTTGGCGAGGTCCCTGTGATGACAGCGCTTTTGTTTCCCAGAACACTATAAAAACTGTCACACTCCTCTTGCTATGGCAAGCTACAAAAATAATGACTTCTTTATTTGCTTGTGAGAAGAAACACTTTGTGTTATGAAGCAATGGTAGTGGTGGGGTATTAGGTTTGTTTTGCAAGGGCTTTATTTTCTTTTAACTTTTTGTTGCAGCTGAGCATCAAAGCATTTTTTCAAAGTTTACCGTTCCAGCATCTTAGATTCCAAACGCGGCAACTAACTTTTCCTAAGGGTTGAACGCTGCTTCATGCAATGCTTAATTTGAGTCAACAAATGACTAAGGCAACACCCTCAAATGCTTATCTCTCAGTGGGAGCAAAAGCAGCTAGCAGCCTCTGGCGGTCCAGAGCCTAGCAACTGAGCTGTTTCCTTCTTAGGTTCTGAGGATAGTTCCACCTTATATTATTGCTAGAGTCTCACGTTGGTCCATCGAAGACTCTATCTGAGGATACAATTTGTATCCTACCATTCAAATCCACTCTAGACAACTGTACCCAAGATAATGCCACAAAGAGCAAAACAGCTTTTCATCCGGTTCACAATATTGGTGGCTGTGAGACAATCAAGGCTACAAAGTCATTCATGGGCCAATGATGGCTTGGTGGGCAAAGTTTGCTGTGCAAGCCCCATCACCTGGGCTCTATTTACAGCAGACAGCATGGTGGGAGGAGAGAACTAATTTCAGAACATTGTCCTCTGACCTCCACGTGTGTGCTGTGGTAGGTGCACACGCATGCACACACATGCACTCACGCTGCAGACACATACACAAAAGATAAAAAATAAAATAAAATTGTTTTCAGGAAAAACATGAGTTGATTAAGTGTCTCATAAGACTCCAGGTTCAACAGTCTTCCCGTTTTGGCACGGATCAGATAAAGAACTCAGAAATGTGTCCTTGGCTCCTAGGAGAGAAGGAAGATCCAGGGCACACGGAATAAAGTGAAAGTCGATTTAATAATAAAAACCTCTCTCTATCTAGTTGTCCTCTAGCTTAATGGGACCTGAAGCCAAACGGCAGTGGCTGAGGTGGAAGGGGCTTGGGCTGCAAAGGGTAACTGTTAGGCATTTGGGAGTGTGAAACTGACCAGAGGAAATGGTGTTTGGGGAGAGTCAGAAAGGTTCTAGGAGTCTCATTTGCAATTGTTTTCAACAGCTTAAAAGGAGTTGTTGATGTTTAACATTAGTGGTAATAACCTAAGAAAGACCAAACGGACGCCGTGTTGAGATATTTTAGGCAGAGTCATCAAGACATGGAACGCATACTCTATTCACACTGACTAAACCTAGCATGCTGCCAAAAAATAGGATTTGGAACAAATTTTGGACAAAAACTACTCATCTGTTTTGCAAGAAGGAATCAGAAGCACATTGGTAATCAGTAATTTTAAACTTGCCTATTAAGTCAGGACGCTGATCGCTAACAGATGCATATAGTTGCAAATTTATCCAACAACATTGACAAGCTCTGCACTGCAGGTCTCTCTTTCTACCCAGTATCTATGTTTCTGAATTCCTAATGACATTTAATTCTAGTTGTTTTAGGTACTTTAGTCAGTGTCTTTTGACCAGTCAGATATTGATTTTTAAGAATGCCCAAAGAGAGGTCCCAAGCCAGGTCTTGTTCTTCAAGACATTTCTTCTGAGCCATGTAAACTGAGCAAAAGGGGCTGGTGCTAAGCAGTCTAACAGCTGTTAGACAATAGTCTGGAGGCTGGGTGTGGAGAGACTCCTGAGTTTGCAGCTCAGGGGTTTTGGCAGAGGGCATGGGTTTTAAGACATATTCTGAAAAGGCAAATGGGCTCTCAGGGTCCCTCACAAAGCAGTTCATGAACTAGTTCATTTTGGAAACTGCAAACAATATCCTCCTCTTACCCAGGGAAAATGCATCCCAGGGTCATCAATAGATGCCTTGAAGCTGCAGACAACACCAAACTCCATAATCCAATGCATTTCTATCTTAACTAAGCACTTCCCAGGCACTGGGGGCTGTCATTTTGGCACTATCAGGTGCAACAGCAAAGCTAGCATTAATTTCTTTATCCTTTTCTTCATAATTTTATGGATATAAAATTCATTCTTACCATGGAGTATAGCAAACATCTAATTCTTTTGGGTTCATGTTGAACTGAGAACTTCCAAGCCTTCTATTTAGAAGAAGAACTTTATAGTTTCTCTCTGGCTTATGCAAATACAAGCACCACAACTCCTGTTAAAATAGAGGTACTTGAACACAAGCAACGCCATACTGCAACACTTGAACTCTTGATCTGATGATTGGGATGGCTATTGAAAGATTAAGAGAAGGACAGGAGACGAGACAAAGATACAGTGGACAACAGGTTGTGAGCTTGACAGAGTTGGGTGGGTGGTGTGCAATTTAGAATTTTGAAAACTCTGCTTCTGGAACTTTCCATTTAATATATTGCGGATACCAATGACCACAGGTAACTGAACGATGGGTGACTTCTGCAAAACAGAAGAAAATGTGGGTAGGCACTCTCAAGTCTTATCTAAAGGTGACAGTGAGAATATAGTAATGGAATAATTACACAGCACTATGAAGGAAGCTACATGTCTGCTTCATAGTCTAGCAAGAACCATAAGCAAGGAACGCCACAACTCCAATCACAACCAACTGCTACAGAGGCTTTTTAAGGCCCACTAAAGAAAACTATTTCCTTCTGGAAAGTGAAACCTCTGGCCAGCGTGGAAACATACATAACACTGGACACATCAATGAAGAGATCTCCCCTCAGGAAGGCAGAACTACCCTTCAGGGAGAAGAAACCACCCTCAGGAAGGTGGAACCACCCGCAGGAAGGTGGAACCATCTCCTGGAAGGTGGAACCACCCGCAGGAAGGCGGGTTCTTCTTCAGCCTTTCTAAACAGAGAGGAAAGATTTATTTTCTTTCTCAGATCTTCAGCCTCCACTAGTGGTGGAGGAAGGTGTGGTCTCATGCAGCGCTGCTTCAGAAGTCTGCTGGCTTTTCTGAAGGACTTTTTACTTTTTTCTATCTCTTTTCTTTTTTAAAATATTATTTTATTTTATGTGCATTGGTGTTTTGCCTGCCATGTGTGGCTTTTCCTAACACTGCATGCTTCCCTCTTTCCCCTCCCCTCCCCACCATACAGCTCCTCAGTTGGCTACATGGTTGACCTCCATGCCAGCTTAACTCTTTTCCATTCTCCTCCAGCCAGTTGGTGAGATTTACAGCTTTTAAACTCTAACACAATTTTCCTTAAGCTTCAGTTTTAGTCCCTTCTTAAATTCTTTTATTAATGGGACTAAGAATCCCAAGCGGGTACCCCAATCTCCCCCCCACCCCAGTTCCATAACAAGCTGACTGGTTATACTTACTGGCTAGGTATTTCTCAAAATGTGGGTTTTATTTAGGGAATTAAGAAATGAACACACATATAGAAGATCCATGATTATGCAGGAAGTCTTCAAAAGAATTTTGACAATTCCCTTAGAAATTGAACTGTTTGTCTCCAAACAATGCAGGAACTATGGAAACAGACTTAAACTGCAGAATTCACCTGTGATGTTTGTATTTCTTAAGTCTAGAGAGGCAGGAGGATGTCAATAGGAACATACATATTGTCTTAGGCTTGGAACTAAACTTTAGAAATTTAGCAACATCTTTATCGTGCCCCCTTGCTTTAAAAGGAAGGAAGCAGGCCCAAGTACATATAGCTGATGAGAGCATTTCATTCAAACCAAGAACCAAAAACAAATTGAAAAAACAAATGCTAGTCAATAAAATAAGAAACCCACAGGCTTTCTCACCTAAGTGTGACACAAGAAAGAACAAAATAAGCCTACAAATAACACAGATGTGAATACAAGCTCTCATTCACCCTTCCTGCCAGTCTTTCCTAGTCCCACATCAAAGTCTTAGCAACCCTTCACGTCTGCACTTTCACATGAAACATCCTCTGTAGTAGGTGTCCTTGCCATCTCCTTGGCATCTAGGTGGTACCAAAAACGAACTGGACTACTGTTGGGCACATTCTAAGCACTTCATATGTGCTAATTCATTACACACCGACACAGAAAAACCAACAAGATAGTTATGTTACTGCCACCATGGTACAGCCAAGGAGACTCAGGAAGAGTGAGGTTAAATAACTCACCCCGTGCAGCAGGCAGCAAATCTCCAGGGCTCACATGTCCTCATTCGTGTTTTCACTTACTGGTGAATTATTTTACCATTCTTTCCGAACACTTCATTGAGGTGATGGGTTGGGGGAGTAGCTATATGCCATGTGCAAGACCCCAGGCTCCATCCCTAATGTCTTTGTGTATGCACATAGACGCACAAAGACAATCTCACTGAGCATGACTGTGTAGGTCACATCTTCTGAGTTCTAATCAACTCCTTCCCATCTGGGCTCCTGGTGCCATGAGCTGTCTTAGCATATACATGCTTTACCATCACAGCAGCCACAATTACTTCTGGGCTATCGTATAAGTACTGTTTCACATCCACCCCTGGATATGAATCTTTAAATAGTTTTACATTCCAAAGCATCTGCACAGCCGTTCTAGAAATATTAAAAATCAAAAATTTCAAACTCTCTGGCCATGACAAAAAACTCCTTAACAGAGATGAGGAAGGTGTGCCCTCCTAAGAGAGGTGGACGGAGGTGTGTGGCACATGGCTGTCCTCAAATTCCAACTCCCAACATGCAGCAGCAGCAGCAGCAGCACTAAACACACTGCGAAAACTGTGTGGAGGGCTCAAACCTTTGAACCCAAAGCTCTGGGCTCTGATGGCCAAAACTTGAAAAGTACAGAGCAAACTCGACGTGCTTCTGACCTCCGTATTCCTGGCACCACACAAGGAAAAGGTTTCCGGGTTGGGGAACATGGCCTCTAGTTAGCAACTAGGACTTTTCTTCGCACGGTCATGTTTACTCATCGCTTCACCAAAGCCAGGGACTCTCCCTTCAGCTACTGTGGCTTTCTCCCAGCTGTGACAAGCCGCAAGGGTGGATTTTGATTGCTGTTTTATCATGTGAGAAACTCTGGAGCTGGATCCCAATCCCAGGGCTAACTCTTTGGTTTTGACATTTCCCCCAAACCTTTGTTAACTTTTCCAGAGCATTCCTTTGATGAACTGGTCTTCTTCTCATGCCAGGTGAAACATTAAAGCTCGTTAGTAAGTTGCTAGTACTAATTGGAGACGATTTTGCATCTCTATTACATATTTTGACATTGTCATTTCATTCCTGTGGCTGACTGAGAGACAATATGTGAATATAATCTTTTAAATGCAAGACAAACAAACAATAAAAACTAATTCTATAAAAGGTACTTCAAAGTTCTAAAAATGGCCTGAACATCATTAGTATATCCTAATGGCTGGTCCCCACAGCAACGTGTATGGTTTAGTATGAATAAATCCTTCTGAGTTTGTAAAATTAAAAGATATTTTTGAATTATAAATATGCACCTCCTTTCTCTCTCTCTCTATTCCTACTAATATTTGGTAGCCTAAAAAAAGTTCTTTTTGTATTTCTCCAAATTTGTCATCACTGTTGAATTGTCCAGTCACAACAAAAAGTCGCTTTCAACTCTTTAATCAATTGATGGAAGACAGTATTGTCATGAACTTTAAATTTGTCACTATTGTTTCTCTTCACTAATCAACCAAAATTGCTAGGCATTCGCTCTCCATAAAATGACATGCTTCTATCATTTAGTTTATTTCTTTACATCTAGACCTACACTTTAAAAAGGAGCATCATTATCCACCAGTGCTAATTTCTTTGGATGTGCAACATCCTGTGTTTTCAAGCTTCCTATCATACTTGCTAGACACCTGTTTCAGAAGACATTGCCCTGAGGTCCTCCTCTATCATAGGATTAAGGCTTATCAGCCAACGGGACAGGCTGCATATACTGCCTTGTTTTTAGCCTACGAGAGGGAATGAAGCAAACACAGTAAATATAATGTTACCAGCCTTCTGTGCCCTGAGTGGGTTCTCAGGTCTGTGGAACACCATGCAGGGGAGAAGAATATCTCCTGACTCAGCTTAGTGATGTTGCCACAGTTTCCACAGTCACAGCGTGGAACAAAAGCAAATGAAAGGCTCTGCCTCAGTCCCCAGCCCACCCTGGAGCAGAGGTGAAGGGAAAGGAAAGCAGTCCTGCCTGGAGATTCTGGTCTCTCTTCCTTCACAGTGGGGAGTGGGCAGGGGGAAAGGAGGGAACAACAGGGCTTGCAATAGGGGTGGGGTGGGATGAAGACAAATATTTATGTTTTCAAGTGGGGAGAATGAGGACTGGTTAAAAGTAATTTGCATTCTTTTAGAAGACCCAGAGTTAAAAAGGAAAGCTTTCCTGAAAGAAAAAACCCACCTCTCCACTTCATTTCTTTCTTTTGGGGAAAATTCACCAAGGCTCAAAACAGTCAGAAGAGGAGGCCATGAAACACACAGCGAGAGCAAAGCAGTCACCTTACATCTTAACAGTTTACGTTAAAAGTGCCAAGACCATGTCCTGAAGGAAAACAAGACTGATTCTTCAACGATAAGCTGTAAACAGAAAACAATGAACACATCATTCTAAAAAAAATTATTAAGTTAGGCAGCGATCTAATAGATGAAGTTACTGCAAGATAGTTTCATTTCAATTCTCTCTCTCTCTGTAGCAAAATAAAATATGCTTCCACTGGAACAATCTTCAGAATCAGTTGGCAAGACACAAAAACCAACCTTAATTATCTGAAAGATATTGATTTGTTTTTCGTGTGTGCATGTGTGTGCATGTGGAGGTAAGAGAACAACTTACTGTCCCCAGGAGGTACCATCTACTTTGCTTTTTGGAGACAAGGTCTCTACTGGGCTCACTGAGTTCACAAGGCTAGCTAGCCAAGGAGCTCCAGGAATCGCCCTGTGCACCCCCCAGAACTGGGATAAGGGGCACACATCACCATGTTCAGCTTCTTAATATAGGTTCTGGGGATCAAAACCCGGTCCTAGTGCTCGCACAATAAGTACTTCATGGACAGACTGACTGGCCTCCCCAGGTTCCTGTTTTAATTTTAACCCTAATCTGGATCTGAGTAACTACAAACTAAATAAAACTCGTAGCAAAGCGCTTTTCAACAATAAGGCCACCTAAAGATGACGTTGGCTCCTGAAGAAATTATCTTATTTACTGTTTCATGGATCCCAGGAACTCTCTCCAGAATCAGAAGGAAGAAAGGGGCAGAAGGGGGAAGACAGGGAAGGAGAGAAGGAAAGGAAAAAGTGGAAGAAGAGGGAACCGTAAAAAGAACAAAAAAGATGAAACACGTGAACTCCAACAAAGACTATAGCTGATATAAAAAGTTTTAAAGGGTCAATTAAAGATCAAATTCTTAGGTGCTAGCCTATTTGAGAGGTGAAGATGCTGTAAGCAAGGCTAACCACATAGAAGCGTCTAGACCTGCAGCCTTAGAGGGTGTTTGACCTTGACACAGGTAGTCATGCAAGATACTCAAGTTGCAGATAAGTGCAAATACATGGCTATATACTGGGAATACTTCACTCCACTCCACAGTGTTAGACACATTGCCTTATAGATGACAGCAACATTCATCATCACTTAATTCATCAAGGAAGGTGAATTACAGAGTTACAGTAAGCTTTTCTTTCCCATGTGATCTGGACCTATTTCCATGTGCACATTTCCTATTTTTATTTTTAAAAAAGTTTACATTTTATTTTATTTGTATGAGTGTTTTGGATGCATATATGTCCATGTACTACATGCATGCCTGGTGTTTCAGGTCACAAGAGGACATCTGATCACCTGGAAATGGAGTTCGAGGGTTGTGAGCGGCCATACAGCTGCTGAGGATTGAATCCAGGTCCTCCAGAGGAACCATCTCTGACATCCACCCCCACCCCCGTATACATTTCTTAAAATAAGCACATTTTATGAGTTGTAACATTTTTTAAAACAATAGAAAAAGAGGTGTAAGTATTTGGAAAAAGTATTCTTTGTGTGTAGAAGAAAGTTGATCTAGTGATTGAGATGAGAAATCCCATGAATCCCAGTTTCATCTCACTTTCTCAGAAATCATTTAACCAAAGACAACTTCAGAAACCAAAGTTAAAGCCTTGCCTACCCTTAGATGAAGAAAAATAATGACTGCTGAGGGAAAATCAACCTCTTCTAGGGATGAGCTCCCTAAATGGTTTTCCAGTATCAACTGGTTTATCCTACAAACATATACACATAAGCAAACTTAGCAAGTGGTTCTTTTCTATTCATAGACACACACAGCAATAATGATTAAAGAGGCTATGAATTTGAGAGGGAGTGGAAGTTAAGAACCAATTGCCACTGGTGTCTTCAAACTTCCACATGGGAGCTGCAGCATGGCTATGTACACATATACAGCTATACACAAAATAAATACACAGAAAAATACTCCATAGATTTCAAATACACTGCTTATATGACTACCTAAAGTGTTATGTATATGTTATAAAGTCCTTTTATAATATTTAGACTCAGTCAAATCATAGCTCTGGAAGACATATGAGGAAGGACATTATTCGTTCTCTTAGATAAGTACATATCACAATCTCTGCAAATGAAGATTAAAGAGTTGCTAACTTCACGCTCCCTAAGCCCATTTTTGTAGTTATATGCATTCAGCTGAAGTTTCTCTTGTTTTGATTTCAGTTCTCTGACTCTTATTTGTTTACTCTTTTCCTTCACACCCCAAAGATAATAAGTTTTACCCTGAATGAACTGAGGACTTGCATTAATATTTAGTATTAATTATACATTAATATTATGTATGGAAGCTAAGATTCAGAAAGACAGGTTAAATGAGAGTCAAAACAAAGCTGAAAATTAACGATAGAAGATTAATTTCACTTTTCAAATTACAAGTATGCAAGACAGACTTTAAGAGGAAAAGATATTTAGTACGGAATGTGGAACCTAGGGGCCTTATGCATTTTAAGCAAGTATGCACTACTGAGCTGCATGCCTAGCTCTAGTTATTCATTTGAAATACTTAATATCCATGTGTTGCTTTTTTAAAAATAAATGTAAACATTAGGTAGCCTGGAATTCAATTTTAAAATCTTCAAATGTTTGTGGAGACTAGAACAACAGAATTTAAAGTTAGAAGGCTTTCTTTTGTTGTTTTTATTGAGCTATATATTTTTCTCCATTCCCCTCCCTCCCCCGACTTTAATCACTCTACCACTGACACAGGAAAATATTTCAGATGATAACACATTTATCATAACATTAATCACTTAATACTAAACAAATATTTATTATAGATTTTTGCACAGTACAAGTGTATCTCTGCATGTTCTTGAAGTTCCCTGATTTTGAATTCTTTGTCATGTAATCTATCCATCTCCATTTCTTCAGGGTAATCACTGGCAATAGTTTGCCCACCTGGCGACATGTTTTCGCTGGATACTCTAGTTCCTGTGGTTATGGCCCTGTCTCTGTGCACCGGAAGAAGTACTTGTGCCAGTTCTCACAGACTGGCTTTATCTGGAAATGTCCTTCAGCACTCGTCACGTACAGGGTTTCTGGGCAGGCCATCTGGTGTCATCCCTTAGCCTGAGATTACCATGGCACCAGCCTGGAATTCCGTGGCCACAGAAGTTGGCATAATGCTAAACTAGACATACACGGCAACCGATGCTGACACAACCCTGGGGCCTGCTTCCACTGGGGACTGTCAAGAGCTGCAGGTTTCTGCATTCAGCCAGACTGAAGATTAAATGTGCTTTGAAAGGCAGTTGAGTTCTTTCTCAACACTGGGGCATGTCTGGAGTTCAGTTTGGAAGTGGTGGTCTATAAAGGCTAGGAGAGGCTGCTCACTGCTAAACGTTTATTGTGCGGGCTTGGTGTTATGGTTCAAGAAAAGGTCCTCCACTTATTTCTGTTCTTATAGTATCTCTCTCCATACTGAGGGGAAAGTAACTGAGGTTCTATAAAACTGCCTTTCCTGCCTTATTCTATGCATCTTAACTGCTGATGGGACGAATTCCCTGTTTTCTTTATTTGCTTGTGCAGATGTTTTTAAATGTAGACAGTTATTGAAAATGGTATTTCTACGAGATCATTTCTGAGTCCTACTCTGCGTTACTACCATACTGTTCTGCCCTCTTCATGTGAGAGCAAACAGTTTGGTATGAGCATGCAAGGCAGACATCTCTTCCTTCCTTTTGTTTGAGACAAAGTTTCAGGTAGTCCAGGCTGGCCGGGACCTTATGATCCCAAACTCCTGGTCCTCTTGCGTTAGCCTCTGGAATGCTGAGATTACAGGCAAGCACCAACCACCATTTCTGGTTTTACATTTTGCTTTCTTTCAGTTTCTTCCAAATATCTGTCATTCTCTATCATGTGTTCCTTATAAAAAAAAAGAGACACAGCGTGTATAGGCAGTGAGTGTGAGAGGGACCATTAGATACCTGAGATTATGAAACATGCCTGTAGAGGACTCTCACAGTGACCCATCCCCTGCATGGTGCTACATGCATGCTGATATAGCCCCAGCACTCACAAGCACCCTGTGTTCCATTCTATTCTAGAAATTCTTCATTTGTGAACATGGGGCCACACGTTTGCAATTTATTTTAGGTCCCAAAACTTTATGTAGCATTTCTGTGACCTTGTCATTAACACTCTCCCCAATAATGTATATGAACTAATTTCTAGATGGGCACTGTGCACAACTAGCCAGGGTCCCGAGTCCTTCCTCTGACTCCCTTCCCTTGCTGTTGCTTGTTAAAAAGCTTTTCACTGTACTCTAACACCTCACTCAAATCTTAATTCCATTTAAAAGTTTTATTTATTTTATGTTTATGAGTGTTTTGTGTGCATGTATGTGCACCACATACATGTGTGCAATGTCTATGGAGTCCAGAAGAGGGTGTCGTATCCCATGGAAATGGATTAAGCTCCTATTTTTATACTATGTTTCCATAAACAATATTTTCTCATTGCTTCTCTGAGTAGCCAAATACTTAGTATGGGTACAGGAATATTAAACTATGTTTGAGAAGGATGAAACGTTTTTCAGAGAGCCAGGGTACTGAAAAACCAAAGTCATCCTGAGCCAGTGGTTTTTGAGTTTTTGTTTAGAGAATTGGAAGAATGAAATTCACAGACCACTGAGAGTTGAGTTCTAGAGAGTTGATTATAGTTTATTATGGGAGCCTGAGAGGGAGAGACAAAGAAAGTGGAGAGGAAGAGAGAAGGTAGGGATGCAAGCAAGTGTATACTGAGCTCTATACAGTGGATGGGCAGGGTACTAGAAATAGGGTATCATCAGATTTGGGGGGATGAGGCTTTTTTTTTTATAGACAGGGTCTTCCTATGTAGATCAGGCTGACCTGTCTGTAACTCACAGAGACCTGCCAGACTGGACATCACGTGTCACCATGGCAGTCTGGAGGTCTTTTTAGAGTGCTTATGGCATACTCTATCTGTCGTGAGGTGTGGGAAGGAGGACTGGGGGATTCTCTAGTCCATTCATGCAGGTGTCTGCATGTCTTCTCAGGGCCGGTCTGTGGTCATGAGCAGAGGCACTTATCGGAAGACACAGGAAGCAGAGCTCTCTTCAGCCTTTCCTGCCTCCAGCGAGGACATTTTCGGAACTACTGCTTTAGAAGCCCTGTCCCTCTGAAAACACTCTCCCTGTCTCAAATTTATAGCCTCCTGTCTCCCCTGTTCCCGCCTCAGCCGCAGACAACTTTCTCAGAACGAAGAGAGATCAGCTTTCAGACAGGAATGACTATCCCTTGCAACCAGTGCTGGCCAAGGGAAGAGCAGGTGAAGTCGCCAGCCCTGGAACCTGGATGGCTTCTTTTCAAGTCCTGGTGCTGGAGTTGGTCTGTCTGTCTGTCTGTCTGTCTGTCTGTCTGTCTGTCTGTCTGTCTGT
>LOJH01004112.1:0-23104 GCA_001685095.1 Ellobius talpinus | reverse complement strand
TCTGTCTGTCTGTCTGTCTGTCTGTCTGTCTGTCTGTCTGTCTGTCTGTCTGTGCTCAGAGCAGCACCAGGCTCTCTGCTGGAACGGACATATCCCAACAACAAGAATATTAATGTGTGTGGAATTTTCCTCAATACTCGTGACCTTTGAATCCCACCCTGGAACACCACCGAAAGCTGAAGCCTGACATATCCTAAAATAGAGTTTGTGTATATTCACACACAATCATGGGCACCCTGGCAGGTCCTCTTTATTAGCTTCAGATGAACTCAAGAGGCGGAGCGAGGGCCCAGGGTGTGTGAGCATTTTCAGTATGGCACCATCTCTCAGGCCGTACTGGCGAGCTGGGGCTGGTACAGAGAGAGACCTTCCTATTCCAGAGGCAAAGAGAGCTCCTCTGATTGACCCGGGTGGAGCCAGGATGCCCTGGCCATTGTGATAGCTTGACTTCTAGCTGTGCTGTCACCAGACCAGGTCGACATTCCCACACCACCCAGAAGGAGGGCGCAGCGGCGGGTTCAGGGGAATCAGCTCCTCAGTGAAAGAAACCCTCCCAACAGGCAGAATGGAAAAATGAGCTGGGAGCAGTAACTGGCCCTTTGAAGAGTAGGTTTAAAAGGCCTTCCCTTCCCATTCCATCTGCTCTCTAACCCTTCCCTTAACCCCCGGAGCCTCTCCTTCCTGCTGCCTTCCACAGAACTTAAGCAAGAGACAAAAGACACTCAGTAGAAATGGACCGGGCTGGAGAATGGCTGAGGCAAAGCGGAGGGGTTAAATGAATAAATCTCCACATTTCCTAGACAGACAGACCCCGTAAACCACCTCGATTCACAGATACTTTTAAATTGAAAATGAGAGGCAATGCCCTCTAAAGTGGGCAGAAGGCTCAGGGCCTCACGGTAGAGGCGCTGCCTGATGAAGCCCACGTTTCTCACGTTCCTCCAAGCGCCCTTCAAGGTAAAAATTCTCTCAAATGGATTTTTTTCCCGTCAACTTCACATTTGAGTTTTAGTGAACTGATTGATAATTGGTCACCTTCAGTGTGGCATTTAAGTCTTTAATTTGGCGTTTCCTGTAGTGTGTAGTAGGATATATGCTATTTTAAACCCAAGGATTACAGACATAGATGATGGGTAAAGATCTGTGAACCAGAAGTAAATTCGTATAAGGAACATACAAAAAAGACCGTTCTTCAGTCAGACTTAAGCCATTACTTTTTTCTATGGAAGAAAAGGCACAAGTTAAGAAAAAGGCACCGTCAAAGACCTTCTGCCCAAATGTGCGGCTCCATGAAATTTCCTGCTGAGTGCCTATGAATGCACTGGGATCTGGGAAAAGGATCCAAATAGGATTTCAAACATCCAAAAATTTTAACTCAAACATTTAGGTATTTCACCATGCTGCTATTCATTCATTCACTGATTTTTTTTGTCTTAGTTTAAAGAGATGCTAAACAAAAGGAGGCAAGCTCTACGTGTATTTACATTCCAAAACTAAGCTGCCCTCACCACCCCCCCAAGTCTGTCCTCCCTTCAGAGCTAAACAAACCGTAAAGTCTAGCCTCTGTGGAGGACGGGAAGCAACAAGCATGGTAAGAAAATTTCCCTCTTCCTCAGAAAAGCAGAACTAAACAGCAAGCTGGTTAATGCACTCTCGCCCCTGTCTGCTTTATGATTTATACGTTTGGAGATAATATCTGCACGGGAGACTACGGAATAGGACCAGAGCCTGGATGAATTCAGTGGCATTTGACCAATGAAATGCTTCTGGCATCTTCACTAACAAATTTAGTGAAAACATTAACTTATAAAACTGAATAACTTATGATTAAAAATATAGGATACTAAATTCTAAATACTAAATTTCTAAATCCCTGAACAAGAATCCTGAATGAGATTAACATTTTAATTTTAGTTACAATGCCTTTAATCCAGGTGAAAAACACGTAAATCTGTCACCCAACAGTAAAATTGTTCCCGTGACTCTCTGTATGGCCCTATCCACACACACTGAAGTACTTAGCAAGTCAGCTTTTGTCTACGCAGCTTCACACGGGCTGGGACATTAGACTAAGCAATTACCTGGTATTCCTTATTTTTAAGACATTTGGAATTACTGTTTCTTAGGAAGCTTTGTCTTAGCAAATGAACTTACTAGCCAAGACTATTCATCATTGCGGCTTCAAGCAGTACTTGGTAAATCTGCAGAGGGTTGTACCTAGAAGTCCATTTGTTGAACATATTTTGTAGATTAATATGTGAAACAACAGGTTTCTGAGGCCATAAAGTAATGGAATGATGTAGCTCTCTAACTGTCTAAAAATTCCCAATTTTCAAATTAGATCTACCATGTTTACATAATTCCAGAAATACAATAAACCCCAAAATTTGATGCAAAGATGTGACTATTATGACTGTAATGACGATGCCACCCCAACCTTTTGTGAATACACACACCCCACTCTGTCAAACATTTAGAGCAAATAGTGGCATTTCTATTTTGGCTGTTATCTATTGAAGAGTCAAGAAGGAATTTAAGCACTGTCTATAAAAACATACTTATAATTTCACTGTCTTTTACGAAATGTGTACAAAAACCTTAAAGCCTTTCATCTATAGCACTCTTTGCAATTATTATCTTCTTCTCACATCTGAAAAGCAAATTAGCAGTTCTCAAATGAGATGCTCCAACACCAGTCAGGATGGAAACTGAGAATTGTTAAAGCTAGTCTGATAAAAACTAAATATATCTGTAGAACTAAGAGAAACACAACCAAGATCCCGAAATTAATAGAAGAAATAGTAAATTCACTTCTAAACACATCAGTCTTCAGTACCAAAATGAGCACTAAAACTCAACTGTGAAGGTTCCCACCCTTCCTGCTTCACAAGATCAGTGGAAAGGAACGACATGAGGAAGCTGAATTGGCACCCAGGCAATGAGGGAGCCCTCCTGCCATCACCACATGAGTGGCAGGCACTCAGAAAGATAAGCTATCTATCTGAATAGATCTTCATCATCACCCAGCAGTAAGCAGCCAACTTCCTGCAGAGACTCCAGAAAGAAAAGAGGGACTCCTCAGCTATCTTAACAAGCCAGGGAAGTCCAATGGAGCTGGAGCTCTGACTCTGCCAAGGAATAGTGGAGTGTGGCTACCCAGCAAGGGTCAGTGAAGAGCTAGTCGAGAGCCAGGACTTCAGGCTCAGTCAGTCATAAAGTGGCAGGGAAGTATAGAGGAAACTGAAAAAGAATCCATTGGAGTTGATAAAAAACACTGCCTGTCGGCCTGGAGAGACAGCTCAATGGTTAGGAGAGCACTGGTTGCATCCACGTGGTGGCACACGACCTCTGTAATTCTGGTTCCAGGGGATTGCGTGCCTTCTTTTGGCCTGTGTGGGCACCAGACACGTACATGGTACACATACATATATGTAGGCAAAATGCTCATATACATTTGGAAAAAAAACACAGCTGTATGACCAAATTAGTGGAAAACTGCTCCCTGTGGCATGAAGCTGGACAACTGTAACCTGGATGAGAAAAGTTAATAGACACCAACACCAAGATATCGGACTTACTTGACAAGGTTTTTAATCAGTAAGTACTAAAATATTCTCTTTAGTTTTAGTTTGAGACAAAGTCTCTCTATGTAGCAAAGGCTGACATTAAACTACAATCCTCCTGCCTCAGCCTCCTGAGTACTAGGATTATATGTGTCACTATGTCTGGTTACCAAAAAGTCTTAATGAGCAATTATAAAGATGCATGACATAAAAGAAAAAACAACTCTCAGGAAATAGAAAAGAAAAACCAACCATCAATCTTAGAACGTAACAAACATAACTGAAATCAAATGTGCCTGAATCCACTCAGAGGACTGCCGAGGACAACTGAATTCTTCAAAGAGCAATCCAGATTACTCAATCCGAACAATAAAGAGAAAATAGGGAAGCCTATTGTGGAAGCCAGTGAAAGCCACGGCAGAGGCAGTGAACGAATGTAAACAGTGGCCATAGCTCCAGGAACCCAGGAGACAAAACACATCTCCCTCTTTTGTGTCTGGAGCCCAAGAAGAAAAAGGGAAAGACAGTGGGGTGGATTGTCTACCCCAACCCCCCCCCAAGAAATAACAGCAGAAATAGTGCCTGCCTAACATGCATGAGGTCCTGGGTTTGCAAATCCTTAGGTTCAAGGAGGAGAAAATGAGAAAGCGGCGAATATTCCCCAATTTGTCAAAAGACACAAACCTATAGATTCAGAAAAGCTGCAAGAAGTCTGAGCAATCGAGAAACCCAAGAGACTCCATCCCGACACACCATAACCAAACTTTTAAAATGCAGGGACAAGGGAGGAGACAGAAAGCAGCAAGAGAGACATTTCGCTGCACCTAAAGGATAAATAACTGAAACAACCCTGGATTCCCACCAGAAACTGTGTGAGCCAGACGGAATTAGCACCACCTGTTAGTGCGGCTAGGCGCGGTCTTTCAACTGGCACCTCACTCTTAGTGAAAACACCCTCTGGGAATGAAGGGGAAACAAAGGCATTCTGAATGAAGGAAGACAGAGAATGTGTCACTAGTGTGCCTGCCCTAACATAATGGCTGAAGAAAGTTCTCAGAATGGCAGAAATGGTCACAGATGCAAGCTGGAACATTAGGAAGAAAAAAATGGAAAAATGAAAACATGAATAGAAGCAATACACTTTCCTTCTCTTTAGGTAAACTGTGTTTATGGTCAAAGCCAAATCATTACTGCTTGGAGTGGCACTCAAACAGGAGATATGAGGAAGAAATCAGACATCTTCAGAACTGAAAACTAGAGGTCAGCTAACCTGGAGCCCGAAGAACAGAGCCGCCCTGTCTGAAACGACGAGGGAATGTTCCAGGCACTCACAAGTCTGGGGTGGGTGCACACAGTTACTCAGAGACAGAATTTTACATTTCACTAAAATGAGTAAAACACCAACCGTGACAGATGACAGATGCACAATGTAATAGCTAGAACACACTAGAAAAAGAAAAAAAACTGAAAGTAGATACATCTAAAGCATTTACGATGGATCAAAATCAATGATTAAAATTATTATTATTCTACATTCTATGATATTTATTATTATTCTAGAGGAAATGAGGAGCTGCATGAGGAGTAAGAGGATTACAGAGCTATGGAAAGCTGATGTACCGAGTGGCGCACACACTACACCAATGGCAGCCCCAGATTCCAACACTTACTGTAAAGGTTCATAAAAGGAACCCATGGGGAAACTGAGAATGTCCAGTGGAAATGAGAAGAAGACACGAGACGCAAACGAACCCACTTAGTTTATTAAGAGAGATTGTGCTCACGGGGCCGAGGAAACGGTTTGGAAAAGAGAGAGCTAAAGATGGCACGTCCAGCTTTCAAAGGCTTCCCAGCACATACACACCAGGGGAAAGACGTGCCTACATCAGACGCTGATGACAGGCTACGCTACGCCTTGCACCTGCGAACAGGGGCTTTTGCGTGAGCACGTCAGACGCTGATGAGAAGATGGCGGGCGACCCACGCATGCGCACACAGGGGGTACATGCACCTGCTTTAGAACACGGAAGTGCAGCCTTACGGGTGGCTAAAAGAATTACAGAAACCATGCTGAAGGGGGCACAGGGCCTCTCTACCTTTATATAATTCTCTAATACATATATATTTAAACTGATTCTTTTTTAGAAAAATTATTTGTGTGTGTGTGTTTGAATGTTGAGTATTTACATGCAATTTTTTATCTAATACCCCTGGAGCTACAATTACAAACAGGCGGTTGTGAGCCACCATGTGGGTGCTAGGAACCGATCTCAGGTCCTCTTCAAGGACAGTACATGTCCTAACTGTTGAGTCATCTCTTTAGCCCTGACTTTCTGATATTTGCAAAATAAAAGTCAATGACACACATACAACATCAAGCTACATGAAGATGGCAGTGCTTTTGTTGACTGATGGAAGAAACCAAAGCTTGATTTGCACGTACTGTATAATTATAACTCCTATTGTATGATGTATGTGAGTATTTGGGTGTGCACATAACATGGTACATGTGTGGAGGTCAGAGATCAACTCTCAAGAGTATGTTTTCTCTGGCCACATGGGTTCAGGCAATCAAACTGGGATCCTCAGACCTGTGCAATAAGACCTTTTACTCACTGAACCAGCTCATCAGCCTAGAACTTCTTAATACTTTAAACAAGTTTATGAAAGTTTAAAATGAGTATCTAATTGTCATTTTAGGGTCAATCTGGCATTAGCCCAATTCACACAGTTATGTTTCTGGGAATAGAAGAATGCTGTATGGAGCTTCCTAAGCAAGCCTGAGATACTTTACACAGTCATAACAGCATCTCTAGTCATCAGAGGATGTACAACCCTGATTCTATGTCTAATAACACTGGTAGCATACTTAGCTAGGGCAGATAATATTCTATCATTCAGTAATCTGAGAAAAAAACAAAGTCAAGAATTTCTCTGTATATATTTATACATGTATGTAGAGCCAAGAACATGCATGTCCATCCAGAATTAATATTAACCCCCAGAGAGTAAAGCATGGCATGTTAAATTCAGGCCCTTTAGAAAAGATCATTGAGAGGTGGAAAAACCATTTTTATATGAATATACTGAACTAGCTAGCAAATTAACTAAAAAAATTACTAAGCTAGCTAGCAAATTAACAATGATTTCAGGAATGAATGACATCATGTGACACAAAACTGACAAAGGCTGACTATCATGTGCATGTCAGTTTGCAGAACATGGTCATGGTTTTTTAAAGTCCTAGCAGTTTAAAGAGTAATGACAGATAAAAGGAGAGCAGGACTCAGTCCTAGGCTCACAAGCTCAGCTGTGGCCGCTAACTGGGGAGGTCCGGGGTGAAACAATCTCTGTGTGAAGCTACTGGAGGGGAGGGCCGCAGCCTCACCTGGGTTTCCTGTATCAGCTGGCCGAATGCACACATGGGATCAGACGAGAGAGGAGCGAGATGGAAGGCAAACAATAACTGCACACGGAAAGCGGTCTCCATGCCAAGAACAGCAAACCCAATATTGTGCTTATGAAGGCGATTCCTCGAGAAAACAGGATTTAATTCAATTTCTTGAAAATTAATTGGAACCTTGGATAAGATGCTAAGCTGATAAGGGACCCGAGGCAAACATCTAATATACCATGATCACATTTTCATGAACAAGATTTAAAGACTGGGAAGGCCGTGACCAAAAGCAATGTGGTTCTTTTGGAATGAAAGCGTAGAAGAAATGACAATCACTCTTTTTCCTTCCTTTCCTCTACTTAGTGGGAGAGTTCCTACACTCCTGGCAAGTGCCTGTCTGTTTTGGTAATTACATAGTCTAATCAAATCAGCGAGAAAGCTATTTCCTAGGGATAAGACAGCAGGGTTGTGGGGGGAAGACTTTGAATATTTTAAGCTACTAGGATGGCAGCTTAGAAGGGCCATTAATTTCTAGGAATATTCCACTTGCCATGAAAACCAGCATTGTTGGAACTCCCTCAGTACTATTTTCCTCCGAAATAGTTCTAGAACTTCCCAAACTACAGTCCTTAACATCACTGCTTCGGCAGAAATATTGGAAAGACCAACTTCCTGTACTACCTCAGCTTCTACCAAGAACCAGAAGGTTTGGCAGGGTAATTTCCAAAAGTGAACAAAGATCAGGTTTGTGGCCATTCACTACAGAAGCAAGTAATTTCATGGCAAATTGTTTTATAGTTTTTATTAGGAACCAAGTTAACAATGATTCTTTTTTTAATTAGTTTTTGGAGACATGGTCTCAAGTTTAGCTCAAGTTAGTCTGAAGGTTGGATCAATTTTTAGAGCTCCTAACACCTCCCAACTTTAACTGGCACATAGAAACTGCTCAATAAACAATCATGGAGTGAAGAAATGACGTTCAGTTACGCTAAGGTTAAGTTTGTTGCATAAACAAGCTGCCAGACAGCAAAGTTATGTTAATTTTCAATGAACAATTGTGTCTGAACATTCAAGAGGGCTAAGGAGAGTTTCTCCAGGCTGTAAGAGGCCAACACAGCAATTAGTTTGCAGAAGCTAAGTAAACTAGGAGAGATGAACACAGCTGAAGCCTGCCATCAGCATATGAACAGGCAAAACTAGAAAAAGTTCTTAGCCACTCTTTACAGAGAGCAGAACCTCCTGGAAAGTCAGCAGGGACAAATACTCATACCCCTACCCAAACATAAAACTGTGGATTGGGCAACCATCCCCCCCTTTTTTTTTTAACTAAACAAAACCAAAACCAAAGGGCATTTCTTCCTGTCTTGGCCAGCTGGGAGGCACTTCCAGTGGTCAGCTAACTCCTGAGAACACTCAACTTCAGCTTCCTCATGGAAATTTAGGTGTAATTCCCAAGGCTCTATAGCCGCTACTGTTTCAAGAACCACAGACTATGGTATTTGCCAAAGGAGAATTAATTGTAAGAGACATCTACTATATATGCCAACATATCAAAATTCACTACTGAGCAACAGAAAAGCACAGTGATAGATGTATTCGTCAGCTTTTGGTAACTATGACAAAATGCCTGAGAAAAAGGTTTCAATCCATGGTCACATGGTTTCTGGGAGGTGATGTGGAGTAGACCATCCCACAGTGGATAATAATTAGAGAGACAGAATGGCGCCAGAGACAAGATATGCTTCAAAGACAGGGCCCTAATTACTTACTTCCTCCAAAAAGGCCTCATCTGTCAATACCACCAAGGCATAACCAATCCATTGCCGAAGTCAGAGCCTTGACACACCCATCTCCCTGCACTATTGGACCCTCTGGCCTGGGAGAAAGCCTTTATCAAATAAGCCTTTTAGTGGACACTGCACATCCAAACAACAATGATAAATTCTAACAGTGTTTTTAAAGCTCTTCCCACTCTATAGCCCAGGTTGCCCTGGAACTTACTAAATAGCCCAGGCTGGCCTTCAACTCAAACAATTTTCTTGTCTTACCCTCTCCAGTGCTATAATTAAAGGTTTGAATTTGTTAGAAAATGTATAATACTTTTAACCTCAAAAACAAAGCCTGTCATTTATAAAATGATAAATCATTATAAATTCCATGCCTGACTTCAGTCAAAAACTAAATTATTTGCACACTACCCCACAGACACATGCATCATAATCTCATAGTCCTCCCTAATATTACTTCCCCCACAAAACCCCAGTGTGTCTAAAGCTCTTTCATGGATCTGAATTAGTTTCTCTTTTCTCATTCAAAATTGGCCCATTCTCCTTATTATAAGAGACCAGATTAAGAGCTTTCTTTTTTAGATTAAAAAGATAGCTACAAAATTAAATGCATGAACATTCCTAAGTTCCCAGCTAGTGTTACAGTTTTTTGTGCATATGAGCATGCATGTGTATGAGCACCTGTAGAGGTTGACAGGGTAGCCTTGGGCGTTCTTCCTCAAACACAACTCGTTCATTTATCTTGCCCTCCCCCTTTTTTTCAGACAAGGCCTTTACCTAGTACCAAGAGTACATGCACATACCATATGTCGGCCCATCATTAGAGTGGGTTCTGGGTATTGAACTCAGGTCGTCATGACTGCATATTGAATAAGCTATCTGCCGAGATCCAGTGTTTTCGGATTTGTGCCAACACATCCAATTGTTCTTCTCTATAGCAGCCAACACCTAGCTGTCATTCTGGCCACTGAAAATGGAGAAGAGCACTGGGTGTCTCTCTAGACACTGAGTGGGGGCAAGGAGAATTCTATCTGTTAATGTTATTTCAGAATTGGGATTCCGGAGCCAGACAGCTTGGGATCAAATGTCAGTGTAATTACATTAACCAATTTTCTCAGGTGTATAGTTGGGATAATAAGAGCAACTACTTCATCAAGTTGCAGGTTTAACTAGAATAATATTCACAAGGAACCTGCTACTAAGGGGCAGAGGATCTGTGCTCAGTTCCCAGCACCCATATTGAGGCTGCCAACCATCTCTAACTCAAGCCCCTCTTCTGAACTCCATAGGCATCAGACATGTACTTGGTATACTTACATGCATGCAAGCAAAACACTTAGACACGTAAAAATACATAGTAGATATTTATAAGGAATCCAGTACTGAATCTTGAAAATAGTATATTTATAAGTCAGGTGGCAGTGGCACACACCTTTAATCCCAGCACGTGGGAGGCAGAGGTAGGTGGATCTCTGAGTTCAAGGCCAGCCTGGTCTACAGTTTGAGTTCTACGATAGCCAGGGCTACACAGAGAAACCCTGTATGGAAAAACAGGATAAAAGCAAAGAAACAAACATGCCCCCCCAAAAAAAACAAAAAAAGAAAATACTACATTTATAAACATGGTTCTCTCCCTCTCCTCTTCCTTACATGTAGAGAAACCCACTAAAGAAGATCAGGAACAGCTCAGGTCTCCCTCACTTTCAATCACAAGCACATACATCAATCATACTTAGATGCAAACATCCCACACATTATTGTCAAACTTAAAACGAGTAGTGGAGTGCTGCTTTCAAAAGACTTTGAGGACAAAATGTAACTCAATGGTAGTGTGAGTGTTTAGCAAGAATGAGGCCCTGGTTCAAGATCCCACACTGAAAAACAAGGAAGGTCGGAAATGGAGCTGAAACCTCAGTGAGAAAGGAAAGGGAGCCTAAGGAGCAAGGAAATCCAACGAGGCAGTTGCATGAACTCTGTGGATCGAATAGAGTTCCAAACCCAAATAATAACAAGGCATCTCAAGCTCAGCTCCCACTGCACAGAGACAACCAAGCCAGCTACATGACATTTTTATAGAGCATGTTCAAAGGGAAAGGCCAATGTGAAGCCACTCTGGGAGCAAATGGCAGATACAGAGACAGCTTCCATCTATAGCGGGGGCTCCCTCTCCCAAGTGGCACATGTGTGCATGAAGTGACAGATGAGCTCCTGAAACCAGCAAGACAGATTCTAAGGCCACGTTGAGAAGACAGGACCCTAGTTAGGCTAGCAAAGGACTAAACTACCATTGAGACACATAAGAAAGAGGCTTTGTGTCACACAAAAAATGTTTCAGTATCATGAGTCATTTACTAAAACAGACACTTAAGACTATCAAGACTAAAATTAATATCTGTGAGCCACCCTTATGCACCATTAGCAAAAGATAACCCAAGGTTCAGACTAAGGAGCCATCAAGTTCCTGGAATCCCAGCTTCAATGTCATCTTGGCTACTCAGCACAGATGAATAGACACATTCTATTTCATGATGAAATGACTCTGGAAGAGGTTTGAGAAAACAACCCATGTTTCATGTTGTAAAGGATGCTGCAGATAGGATACATGGCAACTGTGAGAAAATAGGACTGTTTATCAGTCCCAGATAACATCTGACAAGCTCTAGGGGCAATACCCAAGGGGCAGGCCTCGGGACTGCTGCTTTGGGGATATTATTCACTCAAGGAAATAATGATTTCTATGGACATCTTACTAAGAGAGGCATAATTTAAAGGCTCATATGAGTGTGTCCCATTCCTTTATAAAACTAATTCCAAAACAGGCCTCTTGTTCACAGAGGTAGTGTTTGGGATTGTCATTGTTGCTAGTAAAAAAAAAAAAAAACTAAAACAAAAACTTTATTTCCAGATGTGGCAAAATCATAATGTGTTTTCCCATTAAATGACCACCAATATGCCTCCCATGCCCACGTCTCACACGCGTGTGCGCGCGCGCGCGCACACACACACACACACAAACAAATATGCACACATGCACGCGCACACACACACATACACCTACCCCATTGGTTGTACCAATGACAAAGCTAATTATATTGGAATGGAAAAAGTAAATTCTGTCAGACCATTCTTGAGGAAAATGTGGGCACCGAATTGCCATGGTTATTGTGTATATGCTCAGCATTACTGAAACAGAGAGGGGTTTCACAGGTAACAGAGAGGCCTCTCCTGAGATGTTCCAGGTGGTCACGCCCTGACTCTCCTGCTCCTCCCACACTCGAAGGCTTCCTTAACAACACACAAAGTTTAAAGATACTTTCCTAGCTTTTAAAATATTTTTATGTCTAACAACACATTTGCTTATTTATTACCTCTTTTGGCACATGGATTTTATGAGCACACTAAGGGCCAGGTATGAGGACAATTATGACAAAATCTCACAATACAAATGAGTCAAGATGAAGAAGAAGCTGCTTAAGTTTGGGAATCATTACTCGTTCCCCAGAATCAAGCTTTAATGGTAAATTTTCACTTTGTTTTGCTTTGTTTTTGTAAAACTAAACTCTCTTTCCAGTACTGACTAATTGGACTGAATTGATAATCTGCTTAATGTTTTACTTGATAAACTCATCTGTACTCTTACTATGGAGAAGTTGTAATCTACAGAGGCATCCAATAAGAGACTGTAGTAAATGCCTCAGCAATGTATCTCCGAGAGCTGGAATACTTCGTGAACACTGCGGACATAACAGTTAAACAGCACCTTGGTTAAGATGATCACATTTTACTGAGTGATGGTTATGGATTCTGCTCCTGGCTTCCTGCTACTATTCCCTCAGACATTTTCACAAATACTGGGGCATTCAGGGGAAACCACAAAGCTAGGAGTGGCAGCGCATGTCTGTGACGGGGACATTCAGAAACTGAGACAGGGAGAACGCAAACCTGAGACAAGCCTCTGTCTAAAGACTTGAGACCAGCAACTGTGTCTAAAGAATCAAAAAGGTGGGGCTGGAGAGAAGATTAAGAGCACTGGCTGCTTTTCCAGAGGACCTGAGTTCAATTCCCTGCAGCCAAATGACAGCTCGCAACTGTAACTCCAGTTGCAAAGAATTCAACACTCCCATAAAGACAAAGGCAGCCAAAATATCAATGCACATAAAATAAAAATAAGCAAAAAAAAAGAAAGAAAGAAAAGCAAAAAGGTGTTTTGTTTTCACTAAAACTGGTAGATTAATCCATCTTATTGGTAATTAATTTGACTCCTAAAATGCATAGGAAGCTCAGTTAGGAAACTACAGGGCTATAAAACCTACATGTGTCTTACTTAAGTAAGTTTATGGTAAATAAAACAAGGCCCACACGAAAGACATAATAGTTTTACCATCTAACGCTCAGTGACATGAATCTTACAACTGCCACTAGAATAAAAGAACACAATGATACGCTGTTTAGGTGGAGATGCTTTTTTCTACCATGAAGGAGGGAAAAGAACATTCTTTTTTTTTTTTTAAAGTGAATAGCAGTCAGCATGAAACCTAAAGTATAAATACTTCTAGAAATAAGTCCTACACTGTAAGCGAGGTAATGACCAAAAAATACTGTTGAACAATTTGTTGGGTAAGAAACATGATCAAAGTAAAATTATAAGGAATTACTTTTTGAATTATTTAACCTAAAATACATATCGTAGCAAGTTTGAGCACATGCAGTCCTTTAAAAAATAAAGGTTCTGGTAAAGAAAAAAATGTATGTGAGCAAAGTAAACCAAATGAAGGGAGTTTTAATTGCTTAAATTGCCAGTTAATTTAAAAAAACTACATTTCAAGTATGGAAACACACTGCACCCTATGCTTGGCAGAGTTGAGCTAGCGCTTTACGAAATCAGCCCCCAGTTTTGTTAAATTCACAATGATAAGACATGAAGTCTTCAATCTTCGATTAGTCACAATATCAAATAAGGGACTGTCTGGAGGAGAGTGGTACAGACACAGTAATCAAATTCTCCTACAGGACTAACAGATGATATGTGAGCCAAGATGAGCCATTTTGCTTTTAAAATGAATTACAAAAATCCTTGGTTTTAAAAAGTCAAATACATATCCTTGTAGCTGTTTTCCTTAAGCAGTGACAAATGAAATGTATTTGTGATCTATGTGGTCACAATGGCTGTAACAGAACAGCAAAGCATTGACTCTTTTGAAGAATATAATTAAGATGAGTCAGGTGAGATTTGCACTCATCTAGGAAGCAGATGTCCAGGAACCAGGGCCCTCGCTGAACTGGCAGAGCTCTCAGAACTGGAAGATAGACAGTAATGTCTACTGTCTAATGCCCAGGACTGCCTACCCTGAATACGAACCAGAAGATGAAAAGTAACGTCTACCGTCTAACGCCCAGGACTGTCTACCCTGAATACGAACCAGAAGATGAACAGTGACATCTACCGTCTAACGCCCAGGACTGCCTACCCTGAATACGAACCGGAAGATGGACAGTGATGTCTACTGTCTAACACCCAGGATTGTCTATCCTGAATACAAACCAGAAGATGGACAGTAATGTCTACCGTCTAACACCCAGGACTGTCTACCCTGAATACGAACCAGAAGATGCATAGTAACGTCTACAGTCTAACACCCAGGACTGCCTACCCTGAATAAGTTTCTCGTTTTGCTTCTTCATACTAAGTGCATTTTCTCTTTCAAAATTTAAGGAAGGAAGCACGAGTCCATTAGATGCCAAGTTAACAAAAACTATTTGAGGGCTGAGCATAGGCATAGTGGTGCACACCTTTAATCCTAGCACTTAAGAATCTCTGTGAGTTTAAGGCCAACATGGACTATACAGTTGAGTTCCAGGACATGAGGACTACATAGTGAGGGTCTGCCTAGAAAAAAAAGAAAAGAACAGTAATAATAAAAAGAAACTATCCAAAAATAAGTAGCCGAAGTGTCCCTGGCTACCCAAAGAGAGAACTATAAGTCCAAAGCCAATTAAACATCAAGTTATTTAAAACATATCTCATGCAAATTACATGTCGTAAAGTAAGTACTTACTATTTACAACATTAAAAAAATCTCAAATAAAATTCAGCAAACAAATTACTGTAGATTCTTATTTTTGGCACCAGTAAATGTCAGGATATTTTTAATTTAAAATTAAAAATAAACAAAAACTTAGACAATATACTAATCCAATTTCTATTATTCCAACACTCACTGAAGGCAAAAACTTCACTTTCTGAACTGTTACCCAGGTGTGCACCCTAGTTGGCTGCTTCTTCCCCTTTTCATCTATGCTTCATAGAGGCTGAATGACAAGCGTCTCTTACAGCTGTTGGAGGGTTAAAGCAGCAGGTGAGTGCAGGAGATGGCATGCAGGTCTCCATGTTCAGGCCAATAAAAAAATCGATTATAAGCCAGGTGTGACAGGACACACCTTTAATTCTATCTAGCACTGGGGAAGCAGAGGCAGGCGGATCTCTATGATTTTTCAGACCAGCCGGCTCTTCAGAGAGTTCCAGGACAGCCAGGACTGTTACACAGAGAAACCTTGTCTCAAAAAACAAACAAACAAGAACAATAACAACAACAAAATTACTGAACATTAAGGGAAACACTTCAAACTTCAAGAAAGATTTTTCCTGTATATGTTGTACAAACTGAATTAAGACATACTTCCCAAGATAGAGTTTACATCGTTCTCTCTGAAGAATGATGATCAGTCAGTAAATACATGAATGAAAAGGTGGAAAGATTTCCTTCCATTCTTCAGCCACACAGACTGAGTTAAACTCTGGATGCTAAAACTGAACCATGGAATTTAAGAATACCAACAGCTGGAAACCGTGTGTGGGCACCTAGATTTTATATATCAAGTAAAAATAAAACATGTTCTAGTATGCATGACCCAGGACGGCTGGCCACTACTGTGAGCGTCCAGACAACAATGCAAGGAGAAGCAAACACACACTTGACATGGGACACAGTGACTGAAACTTAAAATCTTTGTATTTAGCTACATGGAATTACCTGCTTTCATTTCTCTTACCTGCAACTCAACGTCACATCACTCTACATTAAAACATACTCCAAAACCTGAGATCTCTTCCCACTGCTTCTTGGCAATAATATAAACATTTTTCAGTATGAGGCTTTCCAACTTTTGGAAACATTATGGACCTTTCATGAGTCAATTAAATTATCTAGCCTAATCCTCAAGCTATTAAATGCTTTAGAAATAACTTATATAATAATCCATTTATATTATTTAACCAAGAATTATAAATCAATAATATTTTAGCAGTCAAATGAATATACAGTATATGTAATTAATTGTTTTGTAATTCAAGGCTGCCAATAGCTATGGACTTTTCTCTTACCGAGGGCAACGTAAGAAATTCCTGTGTGTGGAGTGAAATTGCTGCTCTTTCTAAGAAGACTGTGTTTCCTTTGCCTTGTTTGGGACATTCGGAAAATTCTATTTTGTCCAAACACTATACACTGTAGTAATAGCATAATGAAGACACAAGATTCCCTTGATCTAATCAGATTCTCTGTAGAGCAGACACAATTAGTGCTTAACAGTCTAGACTAAACAACAGGACATTTATTTAAAAGTGTGTTTTTACCTATACTTATTGTGATGGGCTGGCAATGAATTTCCCAATTGATAACTCAAATGTTCCAAGATGAACCAAGGTTAACCTCATCTCAATGACAAACTGTAAGCATGTCTACTGTCTAACAGAAATATTTCAGAAAGAAAAGAAAGCTGTGTTCCACCAAGAGTTTCTTAAAACGGAAGTGCAAATCCTTACTAACTCATTTAAAAAGTGAAATGCATTATAAGCTACTGAATTATTAAGCAGTAGGGTAAGCCCAAATAGAAATTCTACAAGTAGGGGCCAGGGAGATGGTTATTCAGTATGTGCCACGAAAGCAGGAGAAAATGAGCTTTCTCTCCAGCACCCATTTGAAAGGAAGGCCCAGCACACCTAAATTCTAGTGCTGTGGGGAAGGCTCAGAAAAGTCCCCAGCCAGGCAGCATAGCTGAGCAGGTGAGCAGCAGGTCTAGTAAGAGAGCTGTCTCAAAAAATAAAATGGAGTGTGGTTAGAAAGTCTTATTTGTGGTAAACCGGTCTCCAAAGAAGTCCTTCTGAAAATACTTGCCCCATCCACAATTTCCACATTCCTGTCTTACTAATAGTAAGTGTTCTTGGATAACTTTGGTGCTCGTGTGTTTTGGAGACAAAGGAGAAATGAACCTGTTATTACACCAGAACCTTTGCTTTCAACTCACAGATCAAAGTGCCTTAACTTTTTTTTTTATTTAGATTTCCAACAGTTGATAGATTTGCCACTTTTAGTTAATATGACTGGAGTTTGTTTATTTGTAAATAGACTATTGATCATTTGAACAAATAAATAGGTGGACACACAACAAAAGTGGAGAAATGACTCAGGAAGAACCCCAGTGCTGATCTCTGGCCCCTAGATACACTCAATACACATACAAAGTTCTGTCAAAATTGACATAAAGGGCTGGCCAAGATGATTAAGAATACAAGCATTTGCTGCCAAGCCTAATAACCTGAGTTCAATCTGTAGGACTCCACATGGTGGAAGAAGGGAATGGACTCCTAAAAGTTGCCCTTTGACCTCTGCACCCACACACATAATAAATACATAAGTAAATATAACTTGAAAAATTTAAAACAAATAAAGATAAAAGTATCAAATTTAAAAAATTGTATCTGTGAATTTACATGCAAAATTAAATGATAATATTTATAAACATCATTTGGCTTAATAACACACTAATCTTATTTGTAAAAAATTACAGATACACACAAACACACACACATACACACCCTTATATTCAGAGGTGAAAAAGGCAATGAGATGCTAAGACAGTTGTCCAATTTGGAGAAATCTTTATTCTCATAAGGTCATATTTCATTTCCAATTATTAACGCACAAGAGATAAACAAAAGGCTTCCATCATATTAATGCAAAATTAACAAGCTGATCACTGCATATTATAACTCAGTTTATGAAGTTTGAGTCTCTAGATACTTCCTACATGTCTTATAACTTCAAAGCATATGCTAACATGCAAAAGCATTCTCTGTGTCCACAGTGAATCCTGAGATGCCAATGACTAGAGGAGAGCAACCAGAAGGCGTCCAAGGTTGACTATCCATGATAACAAATAAGAGGTATCACTTGTTCATCTTCCCATCACATATCTATTGATTCACCTGTTTGTCTACCAATCTTACTGTCTTAGTTACTGTTCTATTGCTGTGAAGAGACACCGTGTCCAAGGCAACTTATAAAAGGAATCATATAACTGGGGGCATACTTACAGCTGCAGAGGGTTAGTACATAATCATCATGGTTGGGAGCATGACTGCAGACAGGCAGTAGAGTAGTAGCTGCATGGAACAGTAGCTAGTATCTCTGGAAACCTCAAAGTCTACCTCCAGGACCCACCTTGTCCAACAAGGTCATGCCTCTTCATCTTTCCCAAACAGTTCCACTAACCCAGGGCCAAATAATAAAAAATGAGCCTATGGGGTGCCATTCTCATTCAAACCAACATACTTACTAATATATCAAAGGATCCTCATAACCACTTGTGATGGTTTGAATGAAAATGGCTCCCATAGGCTCATATATTTGAATACCTGGTCTCCAGTTGGTGGAACTGTTTGGGAGGGATGAGAAAGTGTGGCCTTGTGGTAGAGTTGTGTTACTTGGGCATCCTTTGAAGTATGCCAAAAGACTAGTGCCATTCTCATTGTCTTTGTCTCCTAGCTTCTTGTTTATGGACCAAGATATGAGCACTCAGGTGTTCATTCATTGCACCATCATGGACTCTAACCCTCTGAAACTGTAAGCCAAATTAAACACTTTCTAAGTTGGCCTGGTCATGTTGTTTTATCTCAGCAATAGAAAAGTAACTAGACACCAATCAAATATGTCCAGCATTTGTTGCATTCTGTGACATGTATAGAGACAATAAAGCAATACTGATCTTTGGGAAGCTCCACTTTTGAGAAATAAAGACCCAAGAGACTGATATAGAAAATGAAGACTGAGGAGAAGAAAGAATATTAATGCTACAGGAGAGCAGAATAAAGCACACCAAAAGCTTACATGCATCTTTAAGGCAAGACAGTCACCCTTATGCATAGTTCCGTCATTCAGTAGGCTCAAGGATATGAGTGCAACAAGTCAATAAGAAAAATATGTGTTAGAAAAGGATATGCTCATCTGAGAACTATGAAATTCATTCTTAAAAAATAACTTTAGTATAATCCTTGAGAATTTCATACAATGCATTTGATCACACCTTTCAGTGTCTCCTTGAGCTCTCTCCACCCATCTCCTCCCAATTTTCTATCCTTCTTTTACTTTTCTTTAATCATGAATGTTACATGTATATATTCATTGCTTTTATGTATATGTTGAATGTGTATGTTTTTTTTAAATAACTTATTTAAATTTATTTTATGTGCATTGGTGTAAAGGTGTCAGATCCCCTGGAACTGGAGTTACAGATAGTTGTGAGCTGCCTTGTGGGTGCTGGAATTGAACCTGGGTCTTCTGGAAGAACAGCCAGTGCTCTTCACCACTGAGCCATCTCTCCAGCCCTGTATGTTTATGTTTTTAGGGCTGACCACTTGGGATAACCAATTTGAGGGTTAATCTCTCAACAGTTACAAATTGCCTGCAGCTCTTCATCTAGAGGAAGGGATTTGTGAAACTACAACCATCCAAGTTGGTCATTGTTCAGGTCTTGTTTAGGCTACCACATTGGTGAGGTCCTCTGGCTCTTAACAATCTTTCTTCCCCTTCTTCCTAGAGATTCCCTGTGCTTTAGGTATAAAGGCTGTGTTGTAATGTATCTACTGGAGCTGGGTAACCCACAATCAGTTTTGTTTTGTTTGCCTGTATTTTGACCAGTTGAGGCTTTCTGTCATGATCTTCATCTGCTGCACAAAGAAACTTCTTTGACGAGGAGATCTACATTTACCTGTGGCTATAAAGGTAACTATTAAGAACGCAGTCAGAAATCATACTAGCTTAGGATTGTGGCAGTAGTAGGTTCTCCTCCAGGTATCCTGGCCTAACAAGCCATGAGCAGTTGGCTAGGCCTACAGTACCAGTCATGAATCATTTCCTATTGAGTGGACCTTAATGCCAATTAGACAGCTGTTAGCAATCCCCAAGATGGAAGAGCTGCTATTGCACCTTTGGAGAAACCATGCCATGCCTGGCCATTGCTATGGTGTGTATGCATCACAGCTGGGTAGGACTGGTGAATGATCTCTTCTCTTGGCAGCTTGCACAGAATTGTATGGTATTATGGAAGTTAGCCCTCCAGGGAGGAGGCATTCGATTAGATTCAGCTCTATTCTCTCAAGTCCTGTCTGAAGTGTGCGGTATCTTCAGCAATGAGGAGTTACTGTCATGTTCTGGGAAGGGAATGAGGAGCAACAGCAATACCCTATATTGTTTGGGGGGGTCTCTTGACCCCTGTCCCAACCCTACAATTAGAAAGGAGGGTTCTCATGCCTAGACTGGGTTTTTATTAGTCCCTGGCTCTTGGAACTTCTTTAAAAGTTAAATAAATCAGAAACAAGTAGAACTTTATTAGAAAAAGGCACATTTACTTTCTATCTTTTATATTTCAGTAGTCACAAGAAAAACTCAAAGGATTATCAATTCTGTGATTACATGCTCACGCGGAAGAAACGACAACCCACATATTCTATTTTCAAACAAGAACTGTGGCTCAATTATGGATGATATTTAGTCTAGTTTTGAGCTTGTTCTCCTGCATGGATCCTCCTGAATGGGGAGTACAACATCCCATCACCACACCTACTGTAGATGCTCAACTCATTTAACAAACATTGGCTTCAGTCCCTCCTAGGTTATGTGACTCACAGAAGGCCTCTAACAAAATCCTGATTTTGAGTTTTAATAATTAATCTTTAAATTTTATTGTGCTTTAAAGCTTTGCAAGTAAAGCTATATGGACTAAAGGATACTCTGCATGACTCAATGTCACACTGGAGCTTCCGTGCCAAGACCTCTCTCTCTCTCCCTCTCTCTCTCTCTCTCTCTCTCTCTCTCCTTCTTTTATTTTATTTTATTTGGGGAGGGTTGCAAGGGTAGAGGGCAGGGGACAGAGAATGGATACAAAGGGACAGGGAGATGATGAAATTGAGATGCATGGTGTGAAAGACACAAAGAATAAACAAACAAGCAAATAAATTTTAAGAAAAATAAAAACAAAAACTCCAAACAAACAAACGGGGCTGAAGAGATGACTCACAGGTTAAGAGCATTGACTGTTCTTCCAGAGGTCCTGAATTCAATTCCCAGCAACCACATGGAAGCTCACAACTATCTATAATGAGATCTGATGCCCTCTCTTGGCATGCTGGCAAACATGCTGACAGACTATAGTATATACAACAAATAAATATTTTTAAAAACCCAATTCATACTTGACCGGCAACAATGGTACATTCTTCCTATAAGGCATTAAAGATGCATCAGTGATATTGGTTAAAGCATACAAGATTGTACTTTGCCCCAATTGTCGACAAGTTTCTATGAAATAATTGCAGCTGATAAAATGGGGCCTATATCAGCAGCTCCAATGAAGCACGTGTCAGGAGACGGGTCAGAAAACAACGAGTAAGTCTTTGGCAATGTGTCTGAAATTCTCTGAGTCAGGCAGTGTCCACCAGACCCAACAGAATTTCCATGCCATACTAAAATGCCCTCACTGGTCTACTGCTCTGGGCTGTCTTCTAAAATCTTTTGGGTGTCATGGGCATATTGTATTGTGTGATCTCAATGCTGCAGTGAAAAAGATCAATACGTTCTAGGAGATGCAGTAAAATGTGATTGTCCCTAGTGCTCAGTTCTCAGTATGTAGGCAGGCCATCCATAGGGACCTGGCTTGCTTCACCCTGTAACTCCTATGGCCCTATCTGGATTTTTTTTCCCTCTGATTACTACTTCATCAATGCCTGGGAGTGCCAAACAGCCCCAGTCGCTTCTCTCCTGGAGTTAGCCAAGAAAACATTCTGTTGGAGAAAGTAATATGCCTAAGAGGCTTGAAAGCCAAGGAAAAACAGATACATGCAAGACAATATATAAACTTAGCCTCTCAGGGAAACCGTCTTCGCTCTCATCAAATTGTGTATTACCTGGCAATATAAATCGAAAATCTATTTATAGAATAGTCACACTAAATCTTATTGCTAAAACAGAAGTAGTAAGGATCAAAGAATGTAAAATCCTAGGAAACCCAAATTTTTTTCTGAAGGCCATTTAATATGCTTTGGATACAGACTGCGTCCTTGTCAATGGTTCTTTTGTCTTTCTTAAAACTACATCTGCACAACAACCAGGTCACCTTGAATTTCAAGTACAACACTGCCAATAAATTTAATTTAAACATCATATTATCCATAATTACCACAAACAGGAGGCAGGTGTGACCCTTGCTGTCATGCTCGGAAGGACTGAGGATGGAACGGGTAGCCAACTGCTCAAGGCTACAGGGTTTGAGCGACCATCAGTGCACTGTGAGACAGAAGGAAGCACTGGCTCTTAAAATATTATTGTAATCACATGCTTCTTAAAGAATTAATTCCTCTGTGTCAAGAAAGGCATGGGCTCTATTCACTGAGTAGAGAACTGTTCAAGCCATCTCTAAGAATGTATTTCAGTTCCTGACCATACATTTGAAGAGTTCAGAGTTGGGCGGGAAGCATTCACTGAAGGATACTTGGAAAAACAAGCAATCTGAAGTTCAGTCCCATGAACTTTTCACCAGGGAGCTCTCAACGATCCAGAGGGAGGAAAAGGCAAAGAAAAGACTTAAAGGTAGCGCATAAATAAGCAATAAGCAAGGGGCTGCTTGGCAAACAGCCAACAGATGATTTCTTATAGTCGCAAATTAAAGGCAAGAGGATCTTAGCAATTTTTTCTTTCAGAATGTAATTAGGGCTATGCACCTCCCATGGGATCTATCTAATACAGTGTGCTGTATATCATGCAAATAGTCTCGATATTCAATGGCATAACCATTTGTCCACTCCATTCTTAAAGAGACATATTTGGGAGCACAGCTTCCTTATTTCTCTCCTAGCAGCCTTTGCACTCCCCGTAGGCCTTGTTGCCATTGTACATGGAAGGGTACTAGTCTTCCTTACTTCTCTCCAGAGCAAGGGCCCCTATCCTTGATCGGCTGGGTCCTCATGAAGTCCAGGCCTCGATCGGGTATGCCCCGGTTTGCTCTTTTAATAAACATTATAGGGGGAG
>LOJH01004111.1:23130-37109 GCA_001685095.1 Ellobius talpinus | reverse complement strand
AATATGGAGATGGTTCAGTGGGTGAAGGCACTGGCCATTGGGGCCATATGGTGGAAGGAGAGAACTAACTGCTGCAGGTTGTCTTCTGACCTCCATATACATATTTGCACGCATATTGAGACGAGCACAAAATAAAAGTTTTTAAATGTTATTTTTTTGTGTGAAAGGTTTAGCCGTATGGCTCAGCAGATAAAGGCATCAACTGCCAAGCCCGTAGCCTGGGATCAGTCTGTGGGACTCCCCCCCNCCCCGCCTTCCATGGGAAGAGCTCACCTCTGACCTTCACGTTTATGACATCAGCGTACCCACATATATACTCATACAAAATAGTTTAGGTCTAGCATGGTGGCACACACATTTAATCCAAGCACTTGGGAGGCAGGAGCAGGTGCATTTCTGTGAGTTCTTGACCAGCTTACTCTACATAGTGAGTTTCAGGACACTCAGAGCTATGCAGAAAGACTCTGTCTCAGGAGTCCAAACCAAAAATCACCTGGGCATTACTATTTTGTTACCTTGTTTACATTATTTTCACTTGTGGCACACACTGTTGTCCAGCACTTGGGAGGTAAAGATAGGAAGTTTAAGAGTTTGAGGCCTTCTCGGGCTTAAACAAAGGGCTGAGGATGTAGTTCAGTGGTTGAACACTTAGGTGACATTCACAAAGCCTTAAGTTCATTGGCCACCTGTTATTTATGATTTTATGCACTCTATGTAATTCTTTCTTGGTTTATTTTGACTTATATAAAATAAAAATCCTGTAGTCAGAAATGAGTGATGCCAGGTGGTGGCGGCCCACACCTTTAGCTCCAGCACTTGGAAGGCAGACGGGTCTCTGAGATCGAGGGCAGCTTGGTCTACAGAGTGAATACCACGACACCCAGGGCTAGCTACACAGTGAAACCCTACTTTGAAAAACGAAAATAAAAAGAATGACATTTTTGATAATTTCTAACCATACCAGTGAATGAACAAAGAGTATGATGATCATCTTTACCGAAATTGACAGCACCCACAGACCACAACCAGCTTGAACTAATAAGTTATTTTCTTTTCTTTCCAGTTGGCTGATATCCCTGTGACAATTTGTACATATCCATTTGTATTTGATGCCCAAGCAAAAACTACTCTATTACAAACAGATGCAGTCTTACAGATGCAGGTAAGTACTGTACAGTACTCATTTGATTTGGGGATGCTTTTAAAAATTCTCTTTTTTTTAATAATTGAAACACACATAGTGTGTAATGTGTGGGGACAGTATTGTAGGCTATCCTTTGCATAGTGCCTTGTGTAACTGAAGACTGCTGTAAAACACACACATGTGAAAGCTGTTTACTTTTAAAAAGGAGCTATGCTAAGTTTCTGCCTCCCGGTTCCTGCCTTGAGCTCCTGTCCTGAATTCTCTTCATGAACCCACCCCCTTGCTCCTCAAAAAGGAATTGTAATAAAAATAGAGTAATGCAGCCTTTATTCATGGTGATAAAAAGTGGAAGGAGTGAAAGGTGAGATAAAATCAAACTTGGAAGCATTTCATCACTTCAGTAGGAAGAGTTTGAAATTGCCTGGAGCCTGGCATGCTGATACTAAGTTCACATTTAGTCCCAGCTCTGTGAATTCAGAGGCCAACCTGGTCTGTACAGCTAGGTCCAGAATAGACAGAAAATCTGTCTCTATGTAGGACAGAGGGAAGGAAAGATTGGTTTCCTTGAGGCTGGTCATAGGGATCCCCCCCTCCTTTTTTTCTTTGTTGGTGTTGACAGGGGAGGGTCTTACTGCTAAGATCTGCATCTAGAATCCCTCCTTTCCTTCCTCTTTCACTTTTACAATGAGTTTTTTCATTCACAATGAAGATTTTAAAAACTAGTTCATGGAAGAGTCTGGGTAAGGTGGCACACGCCTTTAATCTAGCACTTGGAAGGCAGAAGCAGGTCAATGTCTATGAGTTCCAAGCTACCTAAATCTCTACTCAGTGAGACCCTGCCTCAAAAAAAAGAGTCTGTGTGTGCGCACGTGTGTTGAGGATATCACAATGAAACTGATTACTCGATGCTAAATAAAATCTGGACATGGTAACACTTACATGTGATCCCAGCACTAATCCAGCATTTGGAAAGTGGAGCAAAGCAGGAGTTCATAGCGGTCCTTGCTCTAATGCTATGAAGAGACACCATGACTAAGGTACCTTGTTTAGGAAAGCCTTCAATTGGGGGCTTGCTTACAGTCTTAGAGAGTTGGTCATCATGGCAGAAGGCAGGCAGGTTTAGCACTGAATCAGTAGCTTAGAGTTTTATATCCTAATCTGCAGGCAGGAAGCCTACCCCTTTGATGCACTTTCTCCAATATGGTCACACTTTCTAATCCTTCCTAAACATTGTCCACCATTGGGATCTAAATACTCATACACATGAGCCTACGGGAGCCGTACACATTCAAATCTCCATAGTCAGCTACATAGCAGATTCAGGGCCAGACTAGGTTAAATGACACTGTCGCAAAGTAAAATAAAATGCTCATTTTTGTTTTTGTTTTCTAGATGGCTATTGACCAGGCCCACAGACAGAATGTCTCCTCTCTTTTTCTCCCAGTGATTGAGTCTGTGAATCCCTGCTTAATTCTAGTGGTTCGCAGAGAAAACATTGTAGGAGATGCAATGGAAGTCCTCAGGAAAACCAAGAACATAGATTACAAAAAGCCACTCAAAGTAAGTGAGCAGTTCTTTATAGACATTGGGACTTCTGTTTAAAAGATGTTTCAGGCTTTGTGTGTGTGTGTGCATTTGAAAGTTTTTGTCTTTTTAAATTATAGGCTTACTTTATTCTATCCATATGTTTTGCCTTCATGTATGTGTGCCATGTTTGGCCTGAGGCCTGCAGAGGTCAGAAGAGAGGGTTAGATCCTGTGGAATTGTAGTTAACAGATAGTTGTGACCCACCAAGTCGGTGCTGGGAAGCAAACTGGGTTTTCTGCAGGAGCTACCACTCCTCCTGACCACTGAGCCTGCTCTCTAGCCTCAGGGAAATTAAATCATTAGCAATAAATAGCATGTTACAGGGTTTCTGAAATGCACTTTCTTTACAGCCCATTCAATGTTCACATTACCCTTTTAGGTTATATTTGTTAAGATTCAGTGTTGACCTTACTTACCCTCTTTTAGGTTATATTTGTTGGAGAAGATGCTGTTGATGCGGGAGGTGTACGCAAAGAATTTTTCCTGCTTATCATGAGGGAATTATTGGATCCTAAATATGGCATGTTTCGATATTATGAAGATTCCAGGCTTATTTGGTTTTCAGATCAGGTAAAATGCCCACCTACCACAATTATTTCTTTATATTGTTGTTTCTATACCTTGTGTATCAGATTCACTCAGGAAGACTAGATTCCTAACATATTTTGGCCAGAGGTTTGCTTTATTACAACTTGAAGTTAGGAACTTTTAGACTTATTGTCAAAACACAACCCTGATTTTTTTTTAACGTTTAAAATTAAGAAAATAAATTGAGGACCAGTCAACTTAAAAACAGTGCTGATGGGCAGTGGTGGCTTGTGCCTTTAATCCCAGCACTTGGGAGGCAGAAACAGGAGGATCTCTAAGTTCAAGGCCAGCCTGGTCTGGAGAACAAGTTCCAGGACAGCCAGAGCTACATATAGAAACCCTGTCTCATAAAACAACCAAAAAGCTGAATTTTCCTTCTGTGTATTTCAGTTTGGAAAACTGAATAGTAATCACCATGTTAGCTTCTCTTCTAGGGTGGATTCATTTAGCATTAGAGGTTATTGATGCCTCTTATAATTTAGACTAAGGGCCAGTACATTGTAGTATGTGAACCAGATCTTCCCACCACACATTTTCATATAGGAAGCCACCAGTTGGCTATGACTGCTCTTGACACGTGTGTGTCAGGGGCAGAGTTGATTAGTTACAAGGACCTTGTGTCCAAGACTAAGATATTTACCAGCTAGCTGGTCCTGTGGTGGGTGTGTGTGTGTGTGTGTGTGTGTGTGTGTGTGTGTGTGTGGTCTTTGTTGCAGGAGGCTGTTGGTCTTGTATGAGGGTAACACTAGGATAATTCCTGAGGAGAAACAAAATAAAGCTACTGTAATTATACTATCTTGGATACTTTTATAGAGAAACACCCACTTTTATAGAGAAACACCCACTTTTATAGAGAAACACCCCTGCATTATTTGTTATGTGTCTAGTTCACCAGGAAAGGGGCCTGTCTGTTCAGTTACCTGTTCTCTAGCACCCTCCAGTAGTTACAGTGTAGTTTTTGATCTTGTGTTTCTGTTTGTTGCAGTTGTTATCTTAACTGGTGTCCACCTACATTATCTTGTCTATTAAAGACTTAGGGGTGTTGCCTGACAACCCTCAGCACTCTGATAGTTCCACTAAATATTCTAGACTTTAACAATGCAGCCAAATGGGGCTGGAAAGATGGCTCAGAGGTTAAGAGCACTGGCTGCTCTTCCAGAGGTTTTGAGTTCAATTCTCAACAATCACATGGTGGCTTACAAACATCTGTAATGAGATTTGGTGCCCTTTTCTGGCATGTATGCATGCATGCATGCAGGCAGAACACTACCTAATGCATAATAAATAAGTTAAACTTTAAAAAAAATAGCCAAACAATAGCAACAATATTGTGATGTAAATGAAAATACATTTTAAGTGTTTGATTTATTTCATATTTAGGGTATAGTCATGATACAATGTTGTTTGCTGTTATTTGAAATAGTCGTACTACATTTTTTATTTTTATTATGGTTATTCTATCAGTAACTACCTAGTTAGGTTAACTTAAGGGATTTTTAAAAATTGATTATTTTAGTATATTTTAGTTTTGTAAGTATATAAAATGTTTGTAATTCTACAGTCAAATTTAGAGAATAGATTGGAAGAAACCAAGCTTTATGTCATTTTCTCCTTTCTCCTGTAAATAACTCTTGTGGATTTTTTGTTGTTGTTTATCTCCTATCTATCTATCTGTCTGTCTGTCTGTCTGTCTATCTATCTATCTATCTATCNTCATCTATCTATCATCTATCTAATCTATCTATCTATATCTATCTATCTATCTATTTATTTTAGTGGGATCTCTCTACGTAGCCCTGGCTGTCCTGGAACTCAGTATGTAGTCCAGACTGGCCTTGAACTAGATCTCCCTACCTCTGCCAATGTGTGCTGTCACCCTGGCCTGAGTTCCTGATATTTAGCCTCCCAAGTTGCCAAGATCACAGGGGTACACCACCATAACTATGAATGTATATTGTACTTTGATATTTTTGTTTCTGTTTGAGACAGGATCTCAATATGTAGCCCTGACTGGCCTGGAGTTCCCTATGCAGACCAGACTGAGCTCCAACTCACAGAGCTGCCTACTTCTTCTTTAGGCTGGAATTAAAGGCATGCTCCACCACTCTCAGCCTTTAATCTTTTTAAAAAGGTTACTGTTTTAGGGATTGTGATTATGACTCTTGGCAAAGCACATGCCTTAGAAGTATGAGGACCTGAGTTTGATCCCCAATATCCTGCCATAAGGTCCAGGAACAATAGCTCAGTGGTTAAGTAGAACTGGCTGCTCTGCAGAGGTCCTGAGTTCAGTTCCAGCATGGGAACTCACAAATGTCTCAGGATTTTGGGATCAGATACCATCTTCTGTGCAGATGTACATGCAGACAACACAACCGTATACATAAATAAATCTTTACTTAAAAAAAGCATGATGAAAACGGTATAGTGACTCACATCTATAATTCTGTTGCTTGAGAGGTGAGTTTGAGGACAGCTTGGACTACATCTAGACTAAGCTAGACCCTTTCTCTCAAAATGACAACAAACAAAAAGCTAGGAATGGTGGTGTGTGACCGCAGTGCTGACGAAGGAAGGAGGTTCTCTGGGACTTACTGGACAGACAGGCTAGACTGACTGTTGAGCTCCAGCCTGAAAGGCCTCAGAGGAAGAAGGTGGATAGCTTTCTTGAGAGTGACACATTGTGTTGTCATTCAGCCACCACACATGTGCATGCACACATAGACACTTCCCATGAACATATTTTTAAATTTTGCTTTTATTGTCTATCAGTCATCTTCTTGTTCTTCCCATCCCACAGTAGACAAGCCTGCCAGCCCAAGTTTTATGTTTCATAACATGGAAATGCTTGTTTCTGGAATAAACAGTCAGTTGTAAAGCCATGTGTCTATCTGTAGTCCTGACTGCCCTGGATCTGGCTCTGTAGTACAGGCTGGCCTTGAACTTAGAGATTCACCTGCCTCCTCCTCCCAGATACTAGAATTGAAGGTGTGCACCCCTGCTCTTGGCTAATAAGCAAATTTTTACAGAGAAAGTATTGAATGCAGATGTAGCCAGTGATGATCACTCCAGGGAGACGAGGAAACGAATGACCTAATTTCTTGTTACTTTTCTGTCTTCAGAATTTTCTACTGTGGAGAATGTGGTTTTGTATTAGAAATAAAGGTTTTTTTATTTGGAATAAAAGTCTTCTATATTTTTCTTTGTATTTTTAGACATTTGAAGACAGTGATTTGTTCCACTTAATTGGTGTCATCTGTGGCTTAGCAATCTATAACTTTACTATTGTGGACCTTCATTTTCCTCTGGCTTTGTATAAGAAACTGCTGAAACGGAAGCCGTCCCTGGAGGATCTGAAGGAGCTGATGCCAGATGTTGGGAGGTTAGTGCAGGTTTGGGGCTAAGAGAGAGGAAAGGACAGAAAGCTTTCCTTTTAGAAATATTTATGTTTTGTTGTTATAAACAACAAGTAAATAAACACTGTTTCAGTGAAGGAAAATCTTACATGTACTTATTCATATCAGAATTATCAAAATACCCTGTTTTACTTTAAAGAAGCACTTTTTTTTTCTTTTTTGCAGAAGCATGCAGCAGTTGTTGGACTATCCAGAAGATGATATAGAGGAAACATTCTGTCTGAATTTCACAGTAAGATGAGCAGACACTGTGTGGCCTTATTTAACAGCTATGCTTTCGGGTTTCTCTTTTCCAGTGTGTGTGTAGATGTTTAGTCTGCTTGTATATCTGAGTAGCATGCATGCCTGCTGCCCATGGAGGTCAGACTAGGACTGGAGTTACAGATGGATGTGAGCTGCTATGTGGATGCTGGGAATTGAACCTCTGGAAGATCAGCCACTTGTTTTTAACCTCCGAACCATTTCTCTGTCCCCATGCATGGAATTCTTAACCCTGCAGCTAACATTTATTGAACATTTGCTGTGTGCCAGCCACAATACATGCATTATTTCATTTTATTCTCAACAATCCTATGAGACTTTTTTATCCTTAATTTTACAGTTAAAACTGAAATAATTACATGTTAATCATTATTTACCAGCTCTGTGATTTCAGTAATTGCATACTTTACTAATCATAAAAATAAGGGAACTGAAATTCAGGAGACATTCACTTCTGAACCTGTAGCTATAGGAATGATTAGAAGATGGAAAGATTAACAAAAGAGAATTGCTAATGAGCTTAAACTACTTAGTAGATGAATTCCTCCAGTATGTCTGTTTGGTTGTCATCCTTGACTCTCTTCTGTCAGTTCTGTCCTTTCACTGTGGATCCAGAAACTGAACTTATACTGTCGGGTTTGCACAGCAAGTACCTGTACCCACTGAGCTTTCTTGCCAGATCGCTAATATATTAGAGTGTGAATAGTGTATTTGTAAGGAAATTTGATACATGTTTAAGCTGTATCATTAATGTATTGTAAAATTACTGTGTTGTTTTTGTTTGTCTGTTAGTTTTTCCAGGAGAAAAAATTTCCTGGGGCTGGAACACTACTGTTCTTGTAGAGGACCCAAGTTCAGTTTTCAGCATTCCTCTTGGGAAGCTCACAATTGCCATTAACTTAGCTCCATGGGCCACTGCCTGTATCCTTCAGAGGCACACACCTACACTTAGATATACACACCTAAGTTGATGGCTTCTATTTGAAGGGACAGTCAGATTTCTTTTTAGATAAGGCTCTTGGTAGGTTCACCATACACCATAGCACGTGACCACATACACTTTATGTTTGGGTGCTGTATGACAAACTTTTCCAGGGGAGATGTGCTGATAACACTAAAGTATGTTACTTACAGGAATATGAGTTTACTTACAGCAACATCACCAAGGCCCATCCCAACATGGGATTGGTCACAAAGCTGGGAACCTGGAGCACACCTGCAAGCAGCTCAGCAGGCTGGAGAGTGTCCTTTCTAGGTGCCTCTTCCAGACAGCTTGGTTGTTTCTGCTTTTCCAGGCAGCTGGTCTGCTCTCAAAGTCTTTTTGCAGTTCAGTTTCCTTCCATCTGAGAGGGACTCAGCTTTTATTGCTTACTCTGGCAGGGAAGAACCTAGTGAATCTGATCAGTCTTGGAGACTTCCTGAAGCCTTTTAAGTTGTTTACCTTCTTTTGGTTGTTTAATTTGTTGTTTTATTTGTTTTGGGGGCTATGGAGGAGGGTTGTTTGTTTAGAAACAGGGTTTCTCTGACTGTCCTGAGTCTCTCTGTCTGTTCTGTAGACCAGAGATATCCAACTGCCTCTGCATCCTGAGTGCTGGGTTTAAAGTCAGGTGCCACCATTGCCCACATTTTTTTTGTTTTGTTTTTGTTTTGTGGGGTCTTGTTTGTTTTTTTTTGGTTTTGTTTTGTTTTTTAGAGTGTTTCTCTGTGTAGCTCTAGCTGTCCTAGATCAAGCTGGCCTCAAACTCGGAGGTCCATCTGCCTCTCTACCTACTGCTGGGATTAAAGGTGTGGGCCACCACCACCCAGCTGTTGTTTATTTACCTTCTTAATGAGCAAGATGAAAAATTTCAGTCTCAGGGAATACTGTTATACAACAGTGAGCAGAATTAAATTGATGAGTTCCTTTAAAATGAACAAACACAAAGACCCAAAAATTGGGGGCAGTATAAGAGGCACGAGTGAATCTGGGAGGATTAATTAAAAAAGAAAAAAAATAATAATAAATAGTAGCCAGGTCTCATGTTGCACACTTTCAACCCCAAAACTCTTTAAGACAGAGGCTCATGAATCTTTTGGTTGAGTTCCAAGAGAGACAGAACAACACATTGAAGACCCTGTTTTGAACAAGGGGTTGGGTGGGGGACAAATGTTGAGGAGGAAGAAAGAAGAGGGAGGGAACTTAGAATGCTTTCCAGTGTCTGTTAAGTTGGTTCCCCTTTTCAGTGGATTCACTGTCAGTTTAAGACTCCTTGACGATTTGTTTATTTAAGGTGCATTGGTGTTTTGCATGCATGTATGAGGGTGTTAGAGCGCCCTATAACTGGAGTTACAGACAGTTGTGAGTTGCTATGTGTGTGCTGGGAATTGAACTCTTAACCACTGGACCATCTCTCTGGTCTCATTCCTTGACTTTTTGTTAGTATTGTAGTTGAATAAAATATTGAGTTCTGTGAAGTTTAAGCTCCGATTCATTTATTAATACATATATTCCTATGTATTCAGGAACATTGATAAATTTCTTACAGCTGCCTTAGAGATTCTCCACACTTCTCTGATTACCAATTGTACAATGAAAGCTATAAAAACATAAAAGACATGATTTCTCTTTTTAAAAAATGAGTACATTCGTGTGTGTGTACATGTGTACACGCGCACACGGGCTTAAACACTGACTATGTAGAGCTCAAAGGACAACTTAGGGGAGTCAGTTATCTCCTTCCATTGATTTTAGGGGTTGTATTCAAGTTTCAGGTTTGGTAGCAGACTCCTAAATTTTTTTTATTATTTATATATATGGGGGGGATGGGTGTGGTGTGTATACACTGATTTGCTTGCCCATGTGGTGCATGTGTGTTGACCAAGATTTCTGTCCCACTGGATCCCACAGCCATTCAGTCCCAAAGAAACACACACAGGTCTACATTAATTATAAACTGATTGGCCTAGTATCTCAGGCTTCTTATTAACTCTTATAACTTATATTAGCCCATAATTCTTGTCTATGTTAGCCACATGGCTTGGTACCTTTTTTGGCGAGGCAGTCATATCTTGCTTGCTCTGTGTCTGGATCATGACTACAGACTGAGCTTTCCACTTCCCAGAATTCTCCTGTTCTTGTTGCCCGCCTCTACTTCCTGCCTGACTCCTGGCCAATCAGCATTTATTAAAATACAAGTGACAGGGTACAGACCATTGTCCCACAGCACATGTGGAGGCTCGAGGGTGACATTGGGATGTCTTCCTCATTTGCTTTTTACTTTTGAGAAAGGGTCCCTTACTGTAGCCTGAGCTCACCGCACTTGCTTTTTTGCTGGACTGATCCCCAGTGTCTGCCTTCTCCATAGCTCCTAGCCTTGGTGTTGAGGATCCAACTCAGTTCGTCATTCTTGCAAAGGAACACTCTATCCACTTAGTGTCTGGCTGCTACCTTTCCACCTTATTCCTCCATTTATATAATTATTATACAATATTTTCTCATACACTCTGCTTTTTTTTAAAGAACACCTTGTCGTGCACTTTCAGAACTTTTTATTTACTTTCTTTACTTTTTTTGTTGAGTTGGTGTATGTGTGTGTAGTAGTGTAGATGATTCCTATGTAGTATGGTAAAATTCTGTTCTTATCCTTTTTATAAAGGGTTCCTGCCTTACTACATAGTGAATTGAAAGCAAGAATGTATTCCCATAGTGCTTGTGGATACAAAACATGGACTATTAGGAGAAATAAAAGGTTTTAAAATAATATACCTCCTTATAAACCAAATTAATATGTAACTAAAAACTACCTGTCAAGTAAACATAGCAGAAGAATCTGGGGAAATTGTCATGTGGAAGAGTGCACTGCTGTAAGTGCAGAGATTTCTCAGGTTTGCCCAGTCTTCTGAGTTCCCTTCCTGCGATTTTGTTTCTTTCTGAAGTGGTTTGTTTATAAGAAATGCTCAAGTTGCCTGTGCTTACCTAACCAAGTACTTGGTGTACTATATTGGGGTTGCTCTGGGATATCAGATTACTAGAAAATTAGAGTCCTGGTTGTGGCTCTGTTTTAAGGGGCTTTTTTTAAGCATAAATTTGTTTGTATATTTAATGAGAAGAATGTTACATTTAAAAGTATTCCAGGTTTCAAATCTGGCATTGACCTTTTTTTTTTTAAATTAATAGATCACAGTTGAAAACTTCGGTGCAACAGAAGTGAAAGAGCTGGTTCTGAATGGTGCAGACACAGCTGTTAACAAACAAAATCGGTAAGGGACTGCAGTGACCTCAGTGGGAGTGATAAGGGTTAGTAGGTATTCTCTAATGTTACTAGAACATGTCATAGCTATAGGTTGTGGCACACAGCACTTCAGGAGGCAGAGGCAGGAGGATCTCTCTGATCCTGCCAGGACTACATGATGAAACCATGTCTCAAAACAGTCTAAAAACAACCCATAATTGAATGTTTAATGGTAAAGTATGAAATCCCCTTTAAGGTATAAGTAAAAGAGTGAAAAGATCATGATGAATAGCGGCACAAAGAGAAATGAAAAGAAAAACAGCAAATATGGTTTTAAACAGAAATGGTGCCAATTAATTAGCTAATCAGAAAAAGAGGTGTACGATGGACTGGAGCACTCAGAAGCCACCAGTTCATTTTACAGACTAGCAGCTTAAGACACTGAATCTGACCCACTCTTAGAAAGTGCTACGGGTTTGAGGATTTGCTGAAGGCAGGAAGATTGGTAAAGAATCAAATAGAAATTTGATTGTCCCCCACGGCACATGGCTGCCTGTAACTCCAAAACAACCATGCCATAGTGCCTGTATGGTGGTCAGAAGACAACCCATGAAGGTTACTTTTCTCCTTCATCCAGCTGGGTAGCAAGTGCATTTAGCCAATAAGCCATCTGACCAACTTTGCATTTTTCTTTGCAGTTTCCATAATATCATGAGAGGCAGGAAAGAACCACTTGTGTCTACTGCACACATTTTAAAAGAAACTGTTATTAGCCTGGCAGTGGCTGTTAGTCCCAGCACTCTGGAGGTAGAGGCAGATAGATCTGAGTTTAAGGTCAGCCTGATCTACAGAGTGAGTTCCAGGACAGCCAGGGCTACACAGAGAAAACCTCCTTTGAAAATTAAAACCAAACAAAAAAAAACAATTTGTAACTTTTAAAAGATGATCTTGAAAGAAAGAATGCTTAATACCTATTCCTTGGGTATGAATGTTATATAGATAGGTTCATTGAAACCAAAGGGATGGAAAATCTGTTCTCTGTAGCATAAACCTCCTGCTTCCAGGGAGATCTCTTATCACCCAGTGTCTTATTTCTCCACGGTTTGGGTCTATTTTGAAATTATTTGATAGCCAGTTGCCTTACTCTGAATAGGAAATTACCTTTTTTTGTTTTTTCACTGGAAGTAGCATAGGAATGAATAACATGAGGGCCTTTTTTTCCCCTTCATGATAGGGTCTCTGTATATAGCCTATTCTGGGTTTGGTGTGGTTTTAGCTTGGCTTCGTTTTCCCCATAATGATGGTGTCCTTTTCATTGAAGTTCTCTTTTCTGAGTTTAGTTGAAAAGTGGCAAGAAGTGAAGGAGCTACTTGGACAGTGTTGATTATTATCCATAAATGGTGCATGTGACCCATGTAACTATGCTTTGCTTTCGTTTCTAGGCAAGAGTTTGTTGATGCCTATGTAGATTACATATTCAATAAATCGGTGGCATCTTTATTTGATGCTTTCCATGCAGGCTTTCATAAAGTCTGTGGAGGAAAAGTTCTTCTGCTCTTTCAGCCTAATGAATTACAAGCTATGGTTATTGGGAATACAAATTACGACTGGAAAGAACTGGAGAAGGTAAGGAAAATATCAGCCTTTATGTAACTGTCAGTGTAGAAAGGGAAGAATATGGCTTGCTGTTGAAAAACTAGCCCATCTGTGTGCTGTTGCCCTTCGTATGTACAACTCATTGGTGTGACTGGTAGACACCGTAGCCCCTCCTACCCACAGTGCACTGTTTGATAGCACTGGTGATGTGCTTGAGAAAATGCCATAGGAGTGCCCCCAACTGAATGGCTCTCCACCCAGTGCTTTTCTGGCAAATCTAGTGTTAAATTGGTAACTCGTACAGGGAGGGGGCTACAAAGGAAAGACTTTGAGGGCTGGCTCAGAAATTTATACCACAGAATATTGTCGTATTCCTTCCTCTTAGCAATTTTGTTTAAAAAAGAAAATGTTTGGGGGGACGGGGAGGAAAATGGGAGGAGGAGAGGAGGTGGAAATTTTTAATATTTAAATAAATTTTAAAAAGTTTGATTTCTCTTCTTGGAAATAGTAAAATTTTATAAAATTTCATGTTAGCATTTTAATAAACCTTTTGTGCTATTTTAATAAATCCTTATTGATAGTGTTACATAAGCATTTCTGGTGATTTTAGATCTGTTCTTCCCTCTTCCTGGGAACCAATAGGATTGCAGTAGTTCCTACTCTTCACCCGTGATAAATTTTAATGCTAAAAAAAAGTTGTATGTATTCTTTTTAGAATACAGAATACAAAGGGGAGTATTGGGCAGAACATCCCACAATAAAAATTTTTTGGGAAGTGTTTCATGAATTACCATTGGAAAAGAAGAAGCAATTTCTATGTAAGTATTTCTGACCAGCTGTATAGTCTATTAGACAAGAATCTAATTGTTAAAATTATAAAATATAGGCTGGAGAGATGGCTCAGATATTAAGAGCACTGACTTTTCTTCCAGAGGTTCTGGGTTCAATTCCCAGCAACCATATACCATCTGTAATAAGATCTGGTGCCCTCTTCTGGCCTGCAGGGACACATGCAAGTATAATGCTGTATACATAATTAATAAATCCTTAAAAAATGTAAATATTAGCTGATTGTTTATGTATTTTAAAAAATAAATTTATTTATTATGTATATAATATTCTGTCTGTGTATACCTGCAGGCCAGAAGAGGGCACCAGACCTCATTACAGATGGTTGTG
>LOJH01004111.1:5986-22421 GCA_001685095.1 Ellobius talpinus | reverse complement strand
GCAGGCATACACACAGACAGAATATTGTATACATAATAAATATTAAAAAAAAACAATAGGGTTATAGTCTGGGCAGTTGCCAAGATCCTGTTTCAAAGTAAAAAGCAACAGTAAACACAGCTTAGCATTAACACCCAGAACCCAGCACCCATGTGGCAGGAGAGAACTTCTAAAAGTTTTGACTTACACACACAAAAAAAACTATTTAACCAGTTCTCTAAATGACTTCTAAATGCTTGTCAATACCAACATTCTTCACCAGGTATTTATTGAGCACTTTTAAGACAGTGAGTGGATGTTCATGCAAAGCTAGGCTCTGGTCACTGGACTGTTGTCTAAATTGTCTTTCTTGGCAGTATTTTTGACAGGTAGTGATCGCATTCCCATTCTTGGTATGAAGAGTCTGAAACTAGTCATCCAGTCAACAGGAGGTGGTGAGAGCTATCTTCCAGTTTCCCATACCTGTTTTAATCTTTTAGATCTACCAAAATATACAGAAAAAGAAACTCTACGATCTAAATTGATCCAAGCTATTGATCACAATGAAGGCTTCAGTTTAATATAACCTTGGAGTTTTGTTCTATTTAGTGCAAAGGCATCAAACCACTTGTTTTTCTTGTGAATTTCAGCAAAGTGAGAAGTACTTGTAATTCTCACTTGCAAATTGTTCACTACTGTATTGATGAAAGCCAAATATTAAAGAAAAATTGAGCAACTGTTAATACTAAACTGTATATAACCATGAATTGTCCCTGTCCTCATAAACATACAGTATTGTGAATACATTAAAGTTTTACTAACAGGAATTTTAAGAGTTTGCATATTTCAGAAATGACCTGATGTGTGAGTGCATGGAACTGTTGCTTAATGTTTCTTCAATCACTGGGTAAAAACCTAACTATGGCCTGCCTTTAGTTATTTGATTATTTTTCCATTTTGTAAATAAAAGTTTTGTAATAAAATAGTGACATTCAGATACCAGTAGTTTCTGTGGCTGTATTTTAAGCTCAATTTTAACCCTTAAAGCATGGCAGAAACATCTTTACTACATTAAATGTCCGTGCAGACGTAAATTAACTTGAAATTCTTCCCTCTTTCCCGAGTCCTGAGATATACAGCCAGTATATCTGTTGACAAAGTTGCCAGAAACAGAACCAGTGGCCACTTTGGAACTGATGCTGCAGTATCTGTTAAATTCTCACTGCCTTAGAAAGTCTTAATTAAGGGTGAGCTTGTTAATAAACTGTGAAAGAGTTAAATATGTAACTGTTAGCTAAAATGCAAATATTTTTTTCAACTTAACAAGTGCCACGAAAAGCTTAAATAGCTTACTATTTCAACTTCCAGTGGTTCTCATCGGATTCAAACTTAGGGAGGTTTGTGTCTTCTGTGCACTACGAACAAGAGGCTAGAAGCAGGCATTGAAGTCACAAGCCCTAATGTTGGTTGGTACTAAGGAATATGTAAACGCACACAGCTGCTGATGTAAGTATTCTGAATTGTCGAGGCTGTTTCAAGCTATTCACAAAATGGGACTCCGTCCTTTAAAATGCTTAGATGGGCCCTGGATGTCTTTCACATTTTTAAGGTTCATTCTTTCCTGTAATAAGGACATCTTACAGGTAAATGCCATCTTCCTTCAGTTACTTAACACTCCTATTGAAGCCTAGCATGGAGGCATTTTTGTTGCCTTTCTCACCTACTGCTGTAGGCTCAGCGGTCGTTAAACGTTCAGTGACCCTATTGTCTCAGGCATGCCCACCACACCTGGCTTGCTCACATTTTTGGTTCTGCTATTTCTATGGTCATCTAATTTGACCTCCTTTCCAGATTAAGGCAGGAGGGAAAACCACGATATTTATCACTTGGTCCATACACGGTGTCTTCTAGTGTTTTCATTCCACATTCATGTCATTGAGATTCATTTTTAACAGTAAGTTGGTGTTAGAGGTAGAAGACATTCTGGGATCAGACACCAGAAGACCCCAACACAGAGTGAACCTTATTGGGCCGGCAAGTTAACAGGGAGGGGGGAGGGAGTCAAATGACCATTTTAATATAAGACTTTAAAACAAGATACAAGTATAAAACACGGCTTTTGTATTTCAAAAGTTTGAGGAAGATAATCCAGTCATTAAACAGTCTACAAAACATATGCCAGATTACATAAAAGTCTATGTACAATATAAAAAGAGCTGAAAACAGTCTTCACTGTAAAAATAATTTAAAACAAATTTTTCAATTTAAAATATTGTCTATAGCACAAACACATCATGCAAATGGAAACTAAATATACTGCATTCTTTAGTGTAAGCCAGATTCATAATGAAATCTTTTTTAGGTAGGGAAATGAGCCACTTTTATTAGTCTTCTCTGGCAGTAATGGTCCTTCTCTGGGTATTTTATGCATAAAGAACAGCTATATTTCAAAACCTTTTTTGGTAATAAATACTAAACCAACATTGAATATTTAAATTTGCGGGTAATGTTCCAAAGAAGTCTGTAAAATAAATACTGACTGCAATTTGAGGTGTGAACTGTTTGAAAGGCTAAAAGCTTCTGCAGTTCAGAAAACTGATCCTAGTTTTAAGGCAAGCTAAGCTTTTAAATAAATAACTAGTTTCATTGACTATTCATAATACAAGGCTAACACTTTGGGATACATTACACCAAATCCTCAATAGGAAACAATGTACTTTCTGGCTGAGTTATGATTTATTACTTTGGAACTTTAAGACCTGTTGCTTTCCTCATTAAGTGGAAAAACAGCAGTCCAAAATATTACACTCTTCCCAGTAAGTAGAAGTACCATTATTAGGTTCAGAAAGGCTTTGCATATTATGAACATCTTGGCAGTTTAGTACTTGTGACAATAGATGCAGGCTCTACCACAGTGATAGGTTAAGCTAAGGGAACCTATAGACAGGACTACTGTTTCTAGAGCAACTGAAACATTTTCAAATTATTTCAGGTATTTCAGGTTAGTCTGGTGACCGCAGCAAGTACATGCCATCTTAAGCAGTAAATACACTTCAAACTGAGCAAGTTGAGTGCTCCCCACACATGCTGACTTCCTTCTCACATTGTAAGTCATCAGTGATTTAAAAAAGTTAGCTGCCACAAGTTTTTGAAAATGCCAGTGTTTCAAAAGGTAACTGCTAAAAATAAAATTCAACAGAACAGAAATTGAGGATTTCAAAACTATTCAATGTTACAAACAAAAAGTGTGAAATACCATTCTTTGGTCTAGATAAGCTGTTCCCTTTACATTAATTAACATTCCAATGGCTTTTTGAAAACTTCAAAATGTTGAAAATTAGGCAAAAACAAAATTATATATACATATGGATGTATCATACACATGAACCTTTAAAGGAAATTGAAGTCAACTAACAGCTGATTAAAGATACCTAGTACCTTTAAAAAAGGTTAGTGTTGAATGTACAAGTACAGAAATATGATGGAACTTTAAAAATTAGAAGACAATCTATTTTCCAGTCTATAAATATTACATCTGATTTTCTTGTTCAAGTTCACAAATAAACATTCATTTTGACATGCTGAAGTTCCCAATGCTGGTGGAGCAGTTCCTGTACCTGGACAGCTGTGATAATGTTATGATTTGTCTGATGGATAGTTCACACCTGCCACTTCCTGTCGCATGGCTGCAGCTTCATTAACTTCCTCCTGATCCCCTCCATCAGCACCTTCAGGTCTATCAGGATCATCTTCCAAACCATTGTAGAACTCTTCAATCTCACTTTCATCTTCCATGGGTTCTTCTAAACTAGGGCTCTGGCACGTGCCACTGTCACTGTTACTGCCACAGGAACTAGAGGATAAGACATCATCTTCAGAGTCTGAGTACACCTCCGCACCATGGAATATGTAACGATTTGGTGGTACAAAAAGGTACTGATTACCTGAAAGAGTGGTAAGAAATGTTACTTTCAGTTGTTTGATTCTAGGCAGGAGAATCATTCTACAAGTGTCCATTCCGTATATCTTGGAAGGCTCAAACTTTCTAGGTTGTGGTTTTGTTGTCTTATTACCTGTTTGTCTTAATTTGTAAGTCCAGGGGTATAAAGGTATGTATTGTAGGTAACCATGCCTGGCTTACATGTTAATTAGTCAAGGTGATCAGAAACAAAAATAGCTTTTACCTTATAGACTATAAAATCTGTAAAATACAGTATGATAAAAGACTGCTTCAGAGGCAAAGATGTATATATGATACAGGCACTTCCCAGAGCTAAGTCTCCCATTGTGTATGTCCAGACTTCGGGGGAGGGGAGAGTTATGTAGCATACTTAAACCACCTCTCTGCCACCATTTCCAAACATAAATGTTCATGTTTACCCGGAACGAGGATAAATTACTGCTTAAGTTGGGCTCTGTTATCAGGGTCTTCTGCTTCAGAAATATTAAATATTAAAACATCTTACCACCTGTTTTTACAATTATACAGACAGTAGACAATAGAGTGCCCCAGAATTTAAAGATTTATTCTATTCCACTAAAATCTGAGTTAATAACATTACATAAGTCAGGTATGGTGGCACATATTTATGATCCTAGTACTAGAGAGATGAAGCAAGAAGTTCACCATTAATATCTAAAATTTCTTACCCTGGGCTGTGATGGCTTATGGCCACAATTCTAGGGAACTTTAGAGGAACTATAAACTTTTTTATGTCAAAGCTGGGCATTACACACTTTTAATCCCAGCAGAAAAGCAGATCTCTGTTGAGGCCAGCCAGGGCTATATATAAAAAGTCTGGTGATGTTTTATTTCTATAGGGGATGGAAAACAGATTTTATATTACAGTGCTCTGCTATTGTCTAGATAGCTATGGTTTGGATACACACATTTTAAAGGCCAGCTTGCTCTCCCAAGTATGAGGCCCTATCGAAAAAGGCCAAGGTCAGTTCCTAGAAGGACTGTAGAGGTTATATTATAACTTACTTATGCTTAAATTAAGTTAGGATTTACCCATATTTAGTATACTGAGTCTCCAAAAGGTAGACTATTCCAACTATGTTAACAGTTGGTAGGACAAATGTCCAGTAGAAGGAATGCTGTTTTGGGGATCTGAAACGAGGCAGAGCTAGAATTTTATCTGGTAGTACTACTTCCTAATTACCTTCCAAAGGGTCATATATAACATCTTCAATCCTGCATTTTCCCACCTAGAAGAACATTATGTGTTCTGTGTAAACTGACCCACAGTAAGCAATCAGATCTCAGTCATTTACTGGGGAGGTAGGGAAACACAGCGTGCCTTTTACCTGGTGAGCCATCCATCTTGTTAAGTCATTTCTACCATTTAAAACAGCACAGCAATATATTTTAAAACCCACTCCTAGAGCTGAGGTTATAGCTCAGTTAGGAGATCACCTGCCTAGCCGTTTGAAGCCCTGTACCACAGTATTGCCTGCAAAAATAAACATACCACCTTTACTCTAACTCAACACACAGAGCACTAAATTTTTCTCTGACATTGGGAATCCTCTTTCTTGGATCACAATACGTGAAATGGTTCAACAAACAGCATTCCTTACCATCAAGACGCTTACTAATCTGCTCCTTTGCAAGTCTATTGGGCCAACACTTTCTCACAGCTTCTGCAACTGAAGTTCTTTCATTTTTCTCTCCGGTACTGGAACCAACAGCCTTGAAATCTGGATTTTCTACATTAATGCTCTCAACATTCCTACAAGCCTGTACTTGTGAATTTTCTTCCATACAACTTCTTGATTCAGATACTTCTAAATCATCAACTTTGTTCTTTGTTGCTTGGTCTACAAGTGTAGTAATTACAGAAGAATCTTGTGGTATAGTTCTTTCAGGTGAACTTGAGGCTTCAGAAATATGAAGAGGTGTTGGTGGCAACTCTGATAAATGAACCAATTCCTTGTGTGTTCGTGGAGGTTTTTCAGTAATTTCTGAAAGCTTTACAGGGTTACAACAAAGTTTGGAATATTCACCACCTAACCTATGACACAACTCATTAATTATGACATCACAGTCTCCAAGAAGCTCTACATCAAAATGCAGATGAGGCAAAGGTTCCCTATTTATTAATATTTGAGGCACTTCATGGGGTATGGAACCTAAAAACAGGATGGAAAAGGGGGTTAGAAAAAGGAAGAGAAAGCAATTATAACCACAATAGATAGATATGGGTGGGCATGGTAGCACAACCCTTTAATCCCAACACCAAGACAGCAGCCAAAAACCCCGTGAGACTTGTCAGCCATAAAAAATGGGGGGATGGGGGAGCAACATACAAATAAATTTCTCCCATATTCTCTGGCCTTAAACACATGGCAATCCTGTCCCAGCCTCAGAGTTCAGCTCAGAAAGCTTAATCTTTTAAATAACAAAACTCCTTTGAATAGCTTTAAAGATGACAATCTCGCACAACATGTAGCTTTAGGTGTTTGGAAGGCTCAGAGAATCTCATATCCCCCTGCTATGAAAGGGCATGTTGTCTTAGCTGCTTCACACAGTGGAGGTGGCAACAGAAACATTAAAGAGTAATTCAAGAATGGCAAACTTGAATTGGACATAAGTTTTTTCGGGGGGGGCAGGGAAGGCGTATTAAGACGGTCTCACTGTGTCACCCTGGCTGTTCTGGAACACTATGTATATGTATATAGACCAGGATGATCTTAATTAAACTCGGAGATCTGCCTCTTGGGGTTAATGGTGTTACCTGCTATGCCTAGCTCCTGGACATAAGCAAATGAACTTTATTTTTTCATCTAACCCAGGGTGACCTCAAATTTGCTATGTGGCAGACACTATTCTTTGAACTCCTGACACCACCATGACATGGCTTACACAACTGTATGTCATCATTCCTAACTACCAAAGATTTACTAGCTGGGAATGGTAGCACATGCCTTTGATCCCAGCACTCAGAAGACTGGGCAGACATATCTCTAAGTGTGAGGCCAGCCTGGTCTGAATATCCCAGGCTATACTGAGATCTTGTCTCAAGAAGGGGGATGGTGCCTACCAATATGTAAGTGCCCAGTCTGAGTATTTGTGACCACTTTGGTCTAATGGGGTTGTCAGATTCTCCCACAAGATAGCCTACAACCATCTGTAACCCCAGTTCTAGAGAATCCAAATACATACACATGGTGCACATACATGCATGTTAACAAAATATTCAAATACACAAAGTTTTTTTAAAAAAGTAAAGCTTAGACCTTCAACTATTCTCTAAATAGAAACAGTAAAATCACCTTACACAGATCCACAACACATGGCATGCAGAACTGTTCCCCTAAACCATCAACTTACTTGGAATTAATGCTACTGGTCTTACTTTCAGAGAAGACCCAATAACAATGAGGAGGTCAACTTCATCTTTGTCATACTTCATGGCTCTATGAAACTGTTCTGGTAAATTTTCACCAAAGAAGACAATCTCCGGCTTCATAATAGCAAGTGGCTCATCTGCTGGGCACCTGGGACACCGAGGAACTACCTGCACAAATTGAGAAAGTGAAGGCCCAAGTTAGAAGCAGTCAATATTCCCAAGGAAACATAAAAGCTGAGCAGAAATAAATTTGACAGAGCCTATTGTGAAGCCAGGTGACAGACAGCTCAGCAGGTGAAAACAATTCCTGCCAAGCCAACAACCTGAATTCAACTCCCAGAGTCCATATGGTAGATTGAAGACTGACACCTCCCCCTCCCCATTGATCTTCTGACCTCAACACCCTGATCTCCTTTATTCTTCACCTCCACAAGTGCTGTCATTTCCTCATGCCCACCTGTGTGCACACAAAATACTAAGCATGCAAAAGGCAAGCATAAGAAAAAAAACATGGAAACAAAAAACTTGACCTTTAAAAGTGTTTGTGAAAGTGACTCCATTCCAATATACTATTTTTCTTGATCATACATAATCGTGCGGCTATTTCTGGATGTGTGTTGCTATATTTTTTGTTTGTTTTTTGTTTTTCAAGACAGGGTTTCTCTGTAGCTTTGGAGCCTGTCTTGGAACTATCTCTTGTAAACCAGGCTGGCCTCAAACTCAGAGATCCGACTGCCTCTGTCTCCCAAGTGCTGGGATTAAAGGTCTGCGCCACCACCGCCTGGCTTGCTATGTTTTTGTGTAGTAAATACTTCACTACCACTTGTTTGTAGCTGAGCATGACCCTCAGCTTCTTATTCTCCAGCCACCAATGTGCCGGGATTAACCAGATTACTGGTGCTGGAGAGCAAACTCAGGACTCTGAATGTTAAACAGGCATTCTACCAACCAAGCAACATTCCAACTTCTGTTTCTCTGAGACAGGATTTCTCTGTGTAATAGTACTGGCTGTCTTGAAACCTTCTTTACACCAGGCTGGCCTTGAACTCACAGAGACTCTGCCTCCCAAGTGCTGGGATTAAAGGAATGTGCCACCACTGGCCCAACTTTTTCTTTTTTAAATGACTCTTCCTATACAGCTCAGGTTAACTTGGAAGTGCGCGCACCCCCCCACCTCCTTAGTGTGCTCTAACACCTTCACCATAACAAGGATTTGCTACTTAAGGTAGAAAACATAATTTATCAGAATTTCCAGCGTTCCTTCTGTATAACACATGCTTTTTACAGAAGGGGAGAAAAGATGAAGGTAGAAGCAAGAAACATCAAGTTTACACAATTCCTAAAATGAGCAGATGAATTAAATTACCTGATTAAAAATGTCTCCACGAACAGCTTCACAATCAACTTTGTATTTACAAATCAAGCAAGATGCTGTTGCAAAAGAACCTAAAACGAAATATACCTGCTTTAAGAAATATTAGTGGCTTACACAGTAAACTTTAACCTGAGTTTTCCTGAAGTCTTACAAGGAATATAATATGGGTTATTTAAGAATACACGTATACTTTATCCTCTAAAGGTATTGTGATAAATAACTCTGCAAGGGCTAAATAAATCTCTGCAACTAGAAGGTACCAACCTTGGCTCAGTTGTCTTGAATTGCCTATCATTAGGCATACACCACAGGCCTTATTTCTGTTTTTATTGTGTATGTCTTATCAAATAATGCTTAATGTCATTACGCAGCTTCTTTCTGTGCCCGATACCTCTATCTAACTAAGCACAACACGGAGACCACTGCTGGCATTTACTAACCATGACACTGGATGATCCTTTGGATTCCTGCAACCTGCTCCAAGGTATCTATATTTTGAGTATAGTTTCGAAGTAGTTTTCCTTCCTTATCTGACAAAGCTATGAATTTGTGACACAGAGATGGCTGGAACTGTCCAGGATATATTTCCTACATAATGCAAAAAGCAGAAAGGTTTACATTAATTAAATAAGTATAACAGATATCCTGCTTCTGTTTAGTCAAAAAAAACCGTACTAATCATAACCCCCATGTATATACTTTAATAAACAAAGTGAGCATTTTAAAGCATCTAGATGGATGGCACACCCAGGAAAGGGCTGTTACTATACAAAACTCAGCATTGGTGAACGTGGTCCCTTGAAGAACAAGGTAAGATGACCTATAAACACATCTTAATGGATAATGTAAGTCAGAATACATACCTTAGGGACATCAGAATTTTGTTGGCTGTAAATTCAGATTTTTTTTTAGAGGAAAAAAAGGTAAACTTTACATTGAAATTATAGTTATCAAAGGGTATGGTGACTTCACAACTAAAAAAAGGCTCTCAATGTATTATTTAAAGGTATTGAATTATCATTCATAAATATCAACCTGCTGGGATTTAAAGCTGAAGTGTTAATTCCTTACCAACATTGCTTTCCTTCCACTGCACAGGCATACTGGGATAGAACAGAGCTGCTCATGAGTGCTGACTTGCTGGATTTTGTGTGTGTGTTTTTACCCCCAAATAATGCTTCAATGCTGTTTCTTCTTTAAAAACAAAGATTTCAGATATACACATGGCAAAAAGATCAGAGAAAAAGTATCAATTTTGGTTCTCCCAACTTGACAGTGTTTTTATTCAATTTCATTTAGTAAGTGACTATGGCAAAGGAAGTTTCTTTTTTCTTTAAAGTAGCAATACTTTCTACTTCCTTACACTACAGGCTCTATCTAATTCATCGTATGTTAGCAAAAATTAAATACAACCATATGTCCATCAATAGGGAAACTGGTTGTATAGTAATGAACACCCATACAGTGGAATATTTAGCCACTGAGAGAATGAGAGGGCTCTTATGCACTAAACTGAAAAATAGTTCATGACACATAGGAAAAAAGCAAGTTAGTCACCAGGGAGTAATCATTTTGGTTTCATTAAGCCAAAAAAAAAACAAACAAGAAACCCTGAAATTGTATACACATATGGATGGTTCTGTCTGTATAAACACATGAGGAGAATACACAGCAGCTGTAAACGAGGCTGAGATTTCTGTAGGATTAGAGGACTTCACTTTTCACCTATTTAGTAACTCACAAGTTAAACTTAGTAAGCTAATTTTTAGGGCTTTTTTTGGTTTGTTTGGTTTTGGAGTTTGTTTTTTTTTTTTTAGGAGACAGGGTCTGTCTCTACATAGCCCTGGAACTCCCTATGTAGACCAGGCTGGTCTCAAGCTCAAAGACCCACCTGCCTCTGCCTCTTCAGTGCTGGAATTAAAGGTGTACACCACCACACTCAACAATAACCTAGGTTCTATAAAGTCATGTATATTGTGGTCCATCACACAAAAATCCAAGATTTTTGATTTCCATTTCAACGTATACAGAAAAAACTTGAGTCTGGATTTAGTGGCACATCCTAAAAGCCCAGCACAAAGAGGTCAAACTAAAGGATAGCTAGAAATTATAGCATTCTAAAAGAACTTTACATCAGATAGGTTATCTCAGGTCTGAACATCCTAAAGCCTTTTAAGAAACCAATGGCAGGAATGCAGCTGCTAACCTGCTAATCCTAGCACTTGGGAGGCAGAGGCAGGGGATATCCGGAAATTCAAGGCCAGCCTGGTGTACAGAGCAAGTTCCAGGACAACCAGAGCTGTTACATACAGAAATCTATCTCGAAAAACCCAAAAAGGAAACCATTCAAGTCAGGCATGGTGGCACATGCCTCTAATCCCAGCACTTGGGAGGCAGGAGGCAGGCCTGGTCTATCTACAAAGCAAGTTCCAGGACAGCCAAAGCTATTACAGAGAACCTCCTAGCCCTCCAATAAAAGAAAAAAACCAATCATGAGTGTTAGACCGTTCTACTGAGTTCAAATTTAAAATATGTAGTTTTAACAGCTAACATTCTGCAGGGCACTTGGGGTGCACACCTTTAATCCCAGCACTCGGGAAGCAGAGGAAGGAAGACCTCACAATTTGAGGCCAGCCTGATCTACAAATTTTGCAGGACACCCAGGGCTACAGAGAAAAACCCAGCTCTTTCTCAGCATGTGGGCAGCTAAGAGCTCAATCCCTAGCACCACACAAAAAAGTGAAGGGCTGGGGAGAGAGAGGTCAGTGGGTAAGCGTTTGCTATAACTCTGCATGCAGGAGGAAGAAACAGGAGACCCCATACACAATGTGGGGAGAGTAATAGAGAAAGATACCCGAAGTCAACTCTGGCCACCACTTGTGACACACACTTACACCTGGGCATTGCATAAACATCACACACATGCCCATAGAGAAACCAAAAATTCCAGTAAGGACTCTCCTCATACTCATTCGGAAAACCCCAGTAGAGTTTACTGATAAAAATCTTTTGCTGGCTTCCTCTTGGGGGATATTTAACTTTAAGAGAACAGATTTTCTAGACAAGATCATGACAGTGCATATTTTAGGCTGTATGGGCTACACATTTTGCCATATGGTCTCATATAGCAAAGAGATGATTTATTAAGTGGACTTGGCTGTCACTGAAATGACTTAGGGACAGTACAGTAGAATTTCAGTGTTCATGTGTTGTAAAAACAACCTGAGAACTCCTAGTCATTACCAATTAACTCTCAGCTAATGGGATGTGGTAAGACGGGAAGAAGCTGGTGAGCAGACACAATCTGACAGAATGATGTTTAGGTGACATATTGTACAACACAGAGATTACAATTAATACTATGTACCTCAATGTCAGTGTAAGAGTAGAAAGTATGTTAAGTACTGGATGTCACTAGTCAGCTATAGCCATCCCATAATGTATATATAGCAACATAATGTTTATCCTATAAATATATTCACTTATATGTCCATTTAAATAAATTCACAGCTCAGTCAGCTAATACTTAGAATTATACATGTTTCTAACAAGATTTTTTCAGAGTATGCCGATCTGTCTAATCTAATGAAAGAATTTCAATTAGTGAAGCTAAAAACTAATCCCTACTGAACTTGAACATGTACATGCAAAACCCATACTTGTATTTCACATTATAATGCTGTAGAGCATTATACATACTTCACATGTTATACATGTTATATAGCTTACATGTATAAGGCTGAATTAAAGACAGTGTCTCATGTAGCCCCCCCACAACTGGTCTGGAACACAGAGATACACCCGCCTCTCACTCCAGAGTACTGAGATTAAAGACCTGTATGTACTACCACATCTAACCCTTATTTTTTTTATACTAAAAAGAAATTTTATGAGTGTTTTGCCTATAGGTAGTATGTATATGTATTGCTTGCCTAGTCCCCAAGAATGTCAGAAAGACATTGGACCCTCTCAGAGAGCTAAAGTTATGGATGGTTGTGAGCCACCAAACCCAGGTCCCTCTTAACAGGTCTTAACTCTTGAGTGTTCTTAACTTCTAAGCCATCTCTCCAGCCCCTATTTTAAGACTTTTAATTATATGTATGTCTGGGGTGAGTGAGTGCAGGTGCCATGGAGGTGGAGGCCAGCAGCACAGGCTTATACTGGAACTGGTGATAGGCAGCAGCTGTAGAGACAAGTTGCTGGAAACTGATCTCCGAACTTTGTAAGTATAATGCACTCAAGCACTGTCTCATCTCTCCAGTCTTTGACTGTGAAAGGCTTTTCCCCAGATTTCCTTCCTAGCCATTTTTGGAGCCTTTAAGAGTCTATGTATATAGAATATCATCCATAAACTGAGGGTCTTTGATTCCCCCATGTGTATCTTTCTATGAAGGCTAATTTTTATGCTCCTCACTTGTGCCAGAAAGCCAATTAAACCCTAAGAACAAAAACAGTCTAGCATATATGTATGTCCTTTACTAGGGCCTGAATCCAGGGCCTAAAGCTCTACCACCACTTGCAACCCAGGCTGGCCTGGAACTCAAGTGTTAAGCAGAGACTGGCCTTTTACCTCTTGAGATCCTCCCGCCTCCATCCACCTCCTGAACCCTGGGTTTGTTACACATTATTGGAGAGCATTTTCATGCTATGCCTACTGGAATTCCAGCCTTTATAATCCCCCAAAGAAGAGCAAAATAATGTTTACCCATACACACACAAAATAAGTAAACATGATTTTAAAAATGTACAGAACCCTTAATTTTAGAGATGTATCTGTACTTGATACCATGTAAGACAGTAACAAAAGTGGCTACTGGCAATGCAGTGCCCCGCTCACAACAGAATTTACATGAAAAACCTTGGGGACAAACACAGATACACTAACCAACTCTGCTTATGTAAGACATGAAAGTAACTTAATTATCTGCTGACCTTTCTGAACCTGTGTCTACTGACTGAGTTCATAGGACATCAGACATCGCTCATTGTTGAGACGGCAGCATCGCTAAGTATCAGAGATTCCAATAGCATATCCTAGCTGCAAACTGTGGTTACCCCTATAATGCCAGCACCTAGGATGCTGAGAGTATTCCCTCACAGTTCTGTAAATATACCATATAAAGACAGTTTTTACAATTCAGCTTAGGGCCTGCAAGATGTGAGATGGATCAGTGAGTAAAGGGGCTTTGCTGCCAATCCTGTCAACCGAGTTCAATTCCAAGCACACATACGCATGCATGTGAGTTCTTCACATTGCACTTTGGCATGCGCATCACCCACTCACCACTTCACCCCTTCTGAAATAAAACTTTCAAGATCCTATTTAATTTCTGGATTCTCTAAAAAAATTCTACCTAATACAGAAGAGCCTTTTGGATTTATTTACAAGTCCCATAAAAATGAACTAACAAGAGGCAGGTGGAGGCAGGAAGACCAGGAAGCTCAAAAACCATCCATGGCTATGCAAAGTTCAAGACTAGCCTGGCCTACAGACTGCCTCAAAAATAAATAAAATTTGAGATGAGCTACAGAAAAACTGAAAAATTTCTAGTAACAGATGATAATCTTGGGACAATATATATACTCTATACTCTATAGCAGCAGAGCTGCACAGCAGATATATGGAGTCAGGGATGCAATTTTCAATTTTCTAATTCACATTCAAGTGAAAATTTCAAATACCTAATAAAAATTTTTGTCGCTGTTTTGTTTTTGAAGCTGAGTCTCACAATGTAGCCATGGCTGATCTGAAGTCACGAGTCTCCTGTCTGCCTCTTGAATCCTGGGAATGTAGGAATATACACCACTATGCCTCAACTCCTGAACATTTTACCAAATATTTCTGAATGTTTGTTAATATTTAATAAATGCAATTAGTAGTTCATTTTTCTTTAGCAAAATCTCTAATATCCCTAAGTATGCCCTTCACTTATATCAACACATTTCAAGTATTCAATAGCCATATGCAGCTAGTGACTGACTTATGAACTAGAAAGACTAGAAGACTCTACAAGGGTCCTGTCATCTGCTCACCAAAAAAGATGTAATCTCAATCTTTGGTAACTAAAAATCGTTTTTCAGACAGAGGCACACGTTAAAACTTGTCTACTACAAACCATACTACAGTAGGTCCTATAAACTTTATGACTCAGAAAATAGATTCAAAGTCAAAACAGGTCATTTTTTATGATGTACAAACCACTAAAGGAGTGGGGGGAGACAGACAGACAAAAGACCAAAAATTATTTACAATCAGTCCTAAAACAACAAAAGTTCTGCCTACCACACTGCAGCGTTCACTTCACTGGGCAACAAATGTCAATTTAAGACGTCTATACATGAGAACAACACTTTCTCATGAATGACAAACAAAAAACTGTGATACCTTTGCAAACTTGAAGAATGGTCTTGGATCTTTTCTAAAATACTCAATATCAAACATGGCTTGAGGATCTGGGAGATCTGGGAAGTCCACGGCAAGACGAGCATAAATACCATCTCTTGATCTGAAGTCAGGTATTCCACAGGAAACAGAAACCTGAAATACACAAGATGTAATTCACAACATTCAATTATCTACCTTCATAATTAGGACCTCTAGGTACACACAATTAGGTAGTAAGAATGCAAAGAAAAGTTTGAGGAACAGAAACACCACCCTTCTAATTTCTTTCAAATACAGAAGAGACAAGTAAACTAATGAGAATAATTAATCTGCCACATACTGTTTTTAGTGGTGCTAAGTCAGGCCAACCTTAAAAACCTTTAAGCATTAAAACAAATTAAAGCAAATATAATTAGAGTAAATCAACCTCTTTTTTTTAACCAAAAAGTAGGTAAGACTTCCTTGCAGATAATCCCAAAGAAACTGCTTTCATATGGCCAGCTTTTAATACCTCAAGAACACTAGAATTCCAAAATTTCAACACTGTACTGTAAGCTGGGCACACAAGTTCATGACTGTAGTCTCAGATATTTAGGAGGCTGAGGCTGAGGGGCTGTTTAGGTTCAGATTTTCAAGACTAGCTGGGACCATCACAACAGAAAAACCATTACAATAAAGGGGCTGTGGGTCCTGGGTATTGTTCAACTGTTTCCCACGTACCATAAAAAAGTAATTTGCCAGGCAGTGGTAGCACATGCCTTTAATTAAGCATTCAGGAGACAGAGGCAGGAGATCTCTGTGAGTTTGAAGGCAGCCTTGGTCTACAGAGCAAATTCCAGGACAGGCTCCAAAGCTACATAGAGAAACCTTGTCTCAAAAAAACCAGGAAAAAAAAAAGGTCCCCCTTCCCCCAAAAAAGCTATCAGGCTTTACTATTTTTGTTTTCTATGTCTGTAAGGGAACCTGCATGTATATCTGTGCTCCACATGGGCACCTTGTGTCCTGAGGTCAGAAGGAATCAGATCATCCAGTTGTGAACGGCCATGTGGGTGCTGGAACTGAACCTGGGTCCCCGACTAGCAGCAGCTAGAGCTCAGTTCTGAATCATCTCTCCAGTCCAAGAATATAACATATTTACTTATGGGTTCTTTGGATTTTGTCTTTTAACAGGGTCTCAATATAGATCCCTGCCTGACCTGGAACTCAGATACACCTGCCTCTCTCTGCCTCCACAGTGCTAGCATTAAAACAGGCCACGACTAGGCAGTGGTGGCATCTGCCTTTAATCCCAGCACTCAGGAGGCAGAGGCAGGCAGATCTGAGTTCGAGGCCAGCCTGGTC
>LOJH01004110.1:5791-22356 GCA_001685095.1 Ellobius talpinus | reverse complement strand
TGTAAGCATGCATATTGTCCCCAGAGGCCACTGCCCTCCTCTGTGTCTTCTTCAATTGTTCTCCATTTTATTTTTTGACACAGCGGTCTCTTACTGAAACCGGAATTCACTGCTTGGTTAGACTGGCTGCCAGCCAGTTCCAGGGGTTTTCTTGCCTCTGTCTCCCCTACACTTGCGTTACAGATATATAACATTGAGCTCAGGTTTTTTTTTTTCTTCCTTTTTAAATATGGTGCTGGGGATCAAACTCAGTATTCACACTTGTGTTGTGTTTTCCAACTGAGTCATTGCCCCAGCCCCATGGTGATTTAATGTTATGAACCACAAAAGTGAGAGACAAAACTTGAGAGTAGACACCGAGTGGTGTTCCTCCTGACTCAGGTTTAGTAGTTCAGTTACAGTTCACCATATCCCCACCCAAATAGGTCAGACAGCTCTTTACAGTCTAACAGAGAGAGGTGAGCAGAAGTACTGATCTATGTGTCTTGGTTCTCATGACAGTTTGTTCCCAACACCAATCTTGGTAGCTCTTAGAAGCCCATGGCATGATATTCTACACATGACCTGGTTCTGCTTGGGCGGCATGGAAAGCTAGCTGGATTCCATTTCTCGTCTGAGCCACCCTCATGGCCAAGTGATGGGTGGAAAGGCCTTCAGACCTGGCCCTGTATCCAAGCAGCTGTCTGTGCCCTCTACGTAGTAATGACTTAATTCACTTGCAGAGGAGAGAGGCATGGAATGCCCACTAAGCTTAACCTTATCCTGGGTTCAATCTGAGCTAATCGTACTGTTTCAGGAACATGCCTATGTGGGTTTTTCTCAGTAAGTACAGACGGCAAGTCTGAACACAACTCGCCTATGTCGACCCACGCAGCTCTGCTTGGACTCTCGCTCTGCGACATTGCATCATCCTGAGAGGGCTTCGGGGTGCTCCAAGCCAAGTACAGTTGGCTAAATGGTAAACACATGCCTTTAGGAAAGAGCATGGATGCTTCTCAAAGGAAGATGGGCTGGAAGCACCGTGGCTACCTCATCTCAAATCCGGACAGAAATTAATCACAGAAAAACCTACTTTTCTCAACCATCAATAAGGGTTAAAAATGTAAGCAAATAGCTAAGTAAGGGTGATGAAATACTTCTCTGTAAGGCTTGTACAGATGCAGGTGAATTGGAGAAACTTCCCTGCCAGTTTTTGCTACCTCTGTATCACACACAACACAGTGGCACAGCCTGCTGGGTATAGAGGCTGGGATTCATAGGAGACCAGAGCCACAGTAGACTCTTTTCCACAATTTACCAGGTCCAAGGCCTGAGGTGGGGGTAGGGGGCAGTGAACATTCTAAGTGTTCACCCTGATGGAAGAAGCAGTTGAAAATCAATGCGAGCTTTGAGCCCCAGATGTAAAACCGGGGGCAGAATTTCTGCCAGGGAGGTAGAAACAGGGCGAATCCCAGATGTCCTCTGTGCTTCCGTTAGAGGGCATTCTTGCCTCACGGATTCCTGGGTGTGTTCATCCTCAGGGAGTGTTTTCATCCAAGGCAGGTCTGCATTATAGGTGGTCTGAACTGGCAGACTCCATGCCAAGCACGGCAGGCAAAGCCGAGGGGGGATAATGTGACATTTCTTTCTTCCTGCTCTCACATCGGCGGCGCATACACCCAAGGTTAAGAAAGCAGCTTGAGCCAAAACTGCTCCCGGGTGCCCCCCTCCCCTCACAGACCCTGAGTACAGCGCTTCCATGTACCGCCTGAGCCTCCCCTAGAGGAGGCTGAAATGAGAGAAGGTTGATTATTCAGAGAGATTTTGTAGATGCAGCCAAGGAACAGGAAGGTGCCTCAAGTCCCAGACAGGGCCTTTTCTCTCCACGGGCAGTCACTAAGACCCTGTGTGTAGGGAAGAAAGCCAAGAGAAAGCTGAACATCTTTTGTAAGTCCAGCATGCCCCAGCACCAGGGATGTCTCCCAGGCAGAGACTTCCCAAACTGAAGCCTGCCACAGTCCAGGCATCTGTATGTATGTGAGAACGACCCTCACAGGGAGCCACACACATAAACTCCTAAAGGAGTACTCAGAACATCATGTCTCTGGAGTTGTCTGTGGTACGTTCTATTTTAAAGCCTGAGGCATGAGAACTGGTGTGGACAATGATGTTGATATCACCCGAGGAGGCCTGGCATGACGATGCTCCCTACTGCTGAAGTAAGAAGACCTGGATACTGAGGGACATTGGACTGACCACATGTGGTACTGAGTCACAGATGGGAGAGGATGAGACATGGGACCAGGAAGCTGCCCCTGTCATGTATGCACACAACACACACACACACACATTCATGCAGAGGTCAACCCTGGGTGTTGTTCCTCAAGTGATGTCCTTGCTTTTGAAGCAGGGTTTTTCACTGGCCTGAATCTCACCGGTTAGGTTAGGCTGGGCAGTGCAGCCCAGTTATCCTCCTGTCTAAGCTGGGATTGCATGCATGCTGCCCACGTGAAGACTAGACTCAGGTCTCTCTGCTTGAGTAGCAGGCATTCGACCCACTGAGCAACCAACCTAGCTCAACAGTGAGGATTCTTTGTCAAGGCCTTGTTTGTGGGAGCCAGCCTACCAGAGGAGCACCAAGGCAGACACACAAAGTTCATGGACCCCGAGAGGGCAGTAGCTGAGATTCACCAGGGTTGTATTGTCATGGAGAGCATTTATCTCCAGGTGACTATAGAAAGTCATGTCAAGACAGCGCTAGGAAAAGGCTTTTATGAGATTCTTAAAGTACAAAACTGGCAGAGGACCCATGAGTGTCAAGAGAACTCGGATGACTCAACGTCTCTCTAATGGGCTTATGATGGAGACCCTGGGCAGGAAAATAAAGCCTACAGCAAGAGCACGGGAGGGCAGGGCCCTGAGCTGTACCCTTGGCAAGGTCCTCACGTGTAAAGTCATCGTAATTACAGTCCTGGGAGGAAAGAGCATTGTTCTCTCCCTGCACCCTGTAAGCCCCTGGGTTTACAGCTAAGTCTTCTGGCCTTGCTTTCATTTGGGTTCTGTAGCAACGCAGTGCCTTTGGCCCAAACCTCTCCCTTTCTATTTTTAAAAAAGACGGGACTTAGGAGTCCTAGGAAGCCTGTAATTGACAGAGCACTTACAGTCATCAAATGCACCCCAAGGCGAGGTTGCAGCCTGGCTCCTGCTGCAGATTTTGATGTCTTACCGGAGCACCAAGGGCTTTCTGTTATGTGCAGCCTGGTCACCATGGTTCCCTGGCTGCTAGGGTTTCACAGGTCTCACCTAACGTAAAGGTGGGCGTGCTCGAAGTATTTTCAGCTTGAGAAACATGGCAGGACTTGCCAGTACAGAACCCTCTGGAACCCCGTGGACTTGGAACTCCAGATAGGATGTCAAATACTTTTTTTTTGCCTTTGAGGTTCAAGTTCTTTTTAGCTTTTGGCACACACCAGACTTCCTGTTTTTTGGGAAGGGGTGAGCTTTAAAAAGGTCCATTGAAAGAACTGCCGAAGAACCTGGATACCCGGTGGTTTTCATAAAACAATATTTTGATATGTTAAGCATAAGCATATCAGAGACACGTGGATTGGATTTTCCTTAAAACACTCAGGGTTTGAGTGCAGGATGCAAGAAGGCAGGCCAGGCACACTTGAGAAACCCAAACACTTGAGAACGTACTGGGAGGTGTTTAAGTCCAAGCCTATGGAAGTGGCCCACCCAGGATGGCAAGAGTAAGCTCACATTTGGACAGACACCTGCTTCCTAAAGCGTTGGCCTTTGCACAGGCAGGGCTTCTTGTGGTCCAGCTGCTTCACTGTGACAGGAAACAAAGCATCGCTTGTCCAAACTTGGAGCAGCTCTTTGCCTGTGTTCTTATGAACTTGATGACAATTGATGCCCCTCCTCCCCCCTGCTCCACCTCTAACAGGTACTCATATAGCCCAGGCTGGCCTGGAGCTCCCTATGTAGATGAAGATGACCTTGAGTTTTCCAAGTGCAGAAGATGTGGATGTGAACCAACATAGCTGGCTTATGCAGTCCTGGGGTCTCCTGTACATGCCAGGGCAAACACTCCATCAACCCATCAATTGCGATGCACCTAAAGCCCAAGTTATGCTACTCTGTGTACTGCCTGAAGGAGAACAGACCCTGATAAAACAATGGAAGCCAGAACTCCAACCCTAATTGGACCGATTGCCAGCAATGGAGATGTCTACCCACTTGCACAGGGCTTTGGCTTCTTATTGATCACATTCCTGTTTCTGTCCCATGTGATCTTTGCTTAGACCAGAAAGAAGTCTCAAAATCAACCAACCAACCAACCAACCAACCAACCAACCAATCAACCAATTAATCCCAAACAAGCCATCCCAGAAGTGTGCTCTTACAATACATAACAATTCCAGTCATTAAGGCAAAGTCTCTGATAGAATTCACAGAACTTCATGGTCCTAGGGGCTGTGAGGGCCAGTGTCTTCCCTGACACAGTTCACCTAGAGATAATTGCTTTGGAAAGGAAGAACAAAGTTCCAAAGCAGCTCAGAGCCTCCTTTTCAGTAAACTTAAGATGTACAGAGCCAGAAAGACTTTCTCTCTTGTATCCTGTTAGCTCCTTGGAAGACGACATAGTTCTTCTCAGACATTCCTTTTCTCTGCTACTTGCTATGCTCCTGGTTATCAACAACCCAACCAGCTTCTTGCAGATCAATGAAGTAATGAAAGAACATTGATGGTTTCTTATGCGTAGACTGATTTGGTTTTGACTGGCAGTCAGATGGTTCTCCTCAGCCCTTTGTTGATCTTCTGAGGTATTTCTAGATGTTTCCACCATGCATTGGGGTTACAAAAGAATAATAGAAAAACTGAAACCAAGATTGCCAGACCTTTCACAGCAAGCAGGGCTTTGAACTAGCTTGAAAGTCAAAGGGGCTTTAGTTGAAAGGATGGGCATCAAAAGAGATAGGGGGAACTTTTGGGCTTACCCCCATAATTAAGCTACCTGTACAATTAGTTCCTCAGTTTCCCCATATTCCAGAAAGGATGCTTTTAAATATTACCAAATAACTTCTGGGAGGATAAGGCAGAATGCTTTAAATTCCTTAAGGCAAAGATGTCAGATTTTAAAAAGTATAAAATAAGCCACACTATAGAGTTACGGTGGAATCAAGTACAGCTCAGAGAATGCTGGAAACTTACCTTGTTCTTGCTTCCTGGTCACTTACACATAATAACTGTAATTACTTAAGCTGTGGTGCCTACCATATGCCAGGTATTTCTATATTTTTCTATACATCTTAATTCATTCAGTCTTCACAACACCATTAATAAGTAGGTTCTTTTATTAACCTGATGGGGAAACCAAGGCACTGATAAGTAGTTTGCTCAGTTGCCAACATACTTTGGCAAAAGTCAGGCTTTGAACCCAGGCAGTTAAATTCTTTCATCTCTATGCTGGACAATCCAATCCCGCCTCTGTTTTTTCTCCTCTGATCTTGAAAATACCCTCATGCCTTTTCCTTCCTCTCATGTATTTTACAAGCAAATAATTATGTTGAAATCACATAAATCACACACAAAAAAACATTCCCCTCTAATTTGCCATGTCTCCATCCGCTGCCAGCAAGGGTGTCTTCATACAAACGGGCTTTGTCTTTGTGTGGAAAAGCTACTGTGTAGGCTGAGATGTGGGAGCCGACGATGCTCGCGAGGGGGAAGCAGTTCGTCTCCCTTCATTGAAAGCAGATCCACAGAGTGTCTAGAAAGCAAGGGAAGCTTGCAGACAGCTGCTTCAGTTAGTGGAGAAAGCAATGGAGGAACACCTCCGAGGGTTTGGTCTCGTGGAAGGAAAAGAGAGTGAGAGGATCCAAGGCTTCCCTTGGAGTTTTTTTGCAGAGTGGTTGACAGGCAAAGGCCACTTCCTTCCTAGTCGGGTTGTTTCAGAAGGGCCTTCTTCTAGCATCCTTATAGATCCTCCTGTTAGTGTTCCAGGCTCTGAGGAAGGAGATTGGGAGGCCCCAGGCCCACACCCAGTCTGTCCCCCTTCTCTCTGGCTACAGAGCTTCCTTCCACTCATCAGAGAAGGACACCATGGTTCTGAGCAGAAGCAGGAGGATACCTGGTTACTGTGAGTGCAGCTCCCCACTCCCAACGTTTCACGAGTAGATCTTTCTTGTACAGAGACTAAAGGAGGCAGAAAAACTGTACCACGGCTTCTGAGCGATGCTGCAGTCTTGGGTCCCTGGAAAGCTGTGTTGACTTTCCAGAAAAGCCTATGCTAAGTTTTGTTTTTATGGAAATACAGCCATTAGGTTAAACAGCAATTGAAAACTATTTAGTGAAAACGATACCAAATGCCATTCCTTTCTATTTTACACTAAATTGTACATTATCATTTTAATTAGAAACTAGAGGGCAATGTTTATGTTTGATTATATGAAATTACACATAGGCACACATATTTGGGAAAATGGCGTTGATTGGACTGGGTAACTGGCTACATTGCTTGAGAAGACTCTTGCTGAATGTGCTTTGCAGCTGTCTGTCGAAGTCGTCATGTGACTGTAGGAGGTAGAGGTGACATCTCACAGCTGCTTTAACAATACAAAGCGTCAAACGTACTTGGCTACATTTTGTTCCTTCTTGGAAGAGTGTGTGACCTGGCCAGGGCTAACATTCCTGGAAGGTAACATACCTGCAGGTAAGGCTACTGAACACACAGCCCTAGAAGGTTCCTGCAGCAGCTGGATGTCACGGAGATGTCCAGAAGACTAGGCGAGGGGTCTTCCTGACATCATGGGGGCTCTCCTTACAGAGCTCAGCAGATCAGGTATCTTCCTCATTGTTTTGGCAAAATATCTGTCAAAAGGGATGTAAGTGGGGGAGGATTTCTTTTGACTCGTGGTTTGAAGGCAGAGTCCATGATGGCAGGGTTGTGTAGCCAGGACTCATCAGACCTTGATGATTCAGGAAGCAGACATGGAAGAGGAAACAAAGCAGGCTGGACATAGAGGCCTGCCCTGCAGAGCCCTGCCCAATAGCTCTGCAACCTCCCCAGACAGCACCAGTAGAAAACCAAGTGTCCAAACACAGGAGTCTAGTGAGGACTTCTCACAGTCAAACTTTATATCACCCAAAGAGAAACTTGACCTCTAAAGAAAGTCAGAGCTATTATCTGGGCCATTGAGCCAGAGCCTACAATAGCTTAGCAAGCTGCCTGGTTCTGAGAAAGGAGTGCAGCCTACTCCCCGGGCCCCTACTCAGATTTTTCTTGTTCTCTTTGGACACAGGGCCAGCTGTCAGCCTCTATGACTGACAGCCATAGAGCAGCCATCACAGACTGCTCACAAATAACCCTGAACTTTCATCCGGGAACTCTTCAGTAGCCAGGGTCCAAAGCTCATGGGATGGACGAAGCTGTCCTGGATCCAACAGCCTCAAACAGTCAGCTGGGGAGCCTCAGTGTGAGACCACCTCATGTTGGCAGTTCTAGCCAACAGGCCCCCTACTGGCTGTGAAATTCTTCTTGTGAACTTCAGACCCCTACGTGGTTTTCCCCCTTGTTAAATCACTGGTCATGGTTGCTTCACTGTGGAGTCAGTGGTACAGGGGGTGTTGAGTCAATCATAGCTTCAGCACAGAAGGAAAAGCTCTCCAACATCACCCTCTTTTCACTCTTGGTTTCCAATTCTCTCCCACGCTTGCACATCATGCCTCCTCCAGCTAGGCCTTCTGAAGGTGGCTCTGGGGTGGTTCTTCTCAAATACCTCATTTTAGGCTTCAGGTGCAGAGCCTGAGCCTGCGATTCTAGGAGGTTAAAGAGTTTGTCTGCATAGCTAACACATTGTTGCGTGATCTCAGGTCCAGAGATCAACTTCTAGATGGAGAGTGGAGCATGACCAATCCCTGTATGTGTGCACATGTGCATGTTAGAGTGTGTATATAGGGACAAATGTGTACACATGCGTGTATGCTTGTGTGTGCTGGCATTTTTGTGCATGTGTGTGCACATATGGAATGGGTAGGGATAATAATACTTGCCTGGTATTCATCTTCTTTTCAAACAAAGTCTTGTGTTACTTAACACCAGGGTCCCTTCCTAAGGATGCATCATTAGGTGACTGTCATTGTGCACACATTGTGGGTAGTGCTCACCCTAAGAAGGCTATGATGTCACTAAGCCATATAGTCTTAAGGAACCACTTTCATAGACCCATGATGTCACAAGACAATATAGGCTTATGGGACTGCCCACATTAAGGACTACCCTCTCCTAAGTCTTAGATGTCATGAGGTAACATAGCTTATGGCTATGATATCATGATGCATGGTTGCATTCAAATCTAATGGATGAAATCAGAAAAGTAAAACCCAAGCCTTAATTTCTTAGTCCTTGTCCCCAAGCCTTTGCTGGGTTGAAGGTGTCAGTCAACCCCAGCAGTGAGTAAGTCAGAGATATCTTATCCGGATCATATCTCTAACAGGTACTGACTTTTCCACATCTGTCCAGTCAGCCATGTTAATGAGGCAACAGCTCCATGACACTGCCTGGTCACACTGCCTGTAGACACTTGCAGCTCAGAAACCAGACACTTTGCTGAGACTGTTTCCTGGTCAAGCATCAACTGTGGTAGCTCCCTTTTCCTCAGATATTTTAGACTCATTTCTGGATACCCTTGGCGCTTGGCAAAGATGACCTTTGTCCTTAGAGCCTATCAAGTCCCAATTTTGCCCCCACTGAGGACATTGCCTGAGTTCTAACCCATGAAACTTTACTAGAAAAATTATGTCTTTAAATTTTTATTTATTTAGTGGGAGGCTGCATGCATGTATGTGCTCATGTGAGTGCAGCGTGCTCACATATGTGAGCCACAGGTTGATGTCATGTGTGTGCTCRTGTGAGTGCAGCGTGCTCACATATGTGAGCCACAGGTTGATGTCATGTGTGTGCTCGTGTGAGTGCAATGTGCTCACACATACATGAGCCACAGGTTGATGTCAGGTTTGCTCACACATACGTGAGCCACAGGTTGATATCAGGTGTGCTCACACACATGAGCCACAGGTTGATGTCAGGTGTGCTCACACATATGTGAGCCACAGGTTGATGTCAGGTGTGCTCACACACATGAGCCACAGGTTGATGTCATGTGTATGCTCACACATATGTGAGCCACAGGTTGATGTCAGGTGTGCTCACACATGTGTGATCCACAGGTTGATGTCAGGTGTGCTCACACATACGTGAGCCACAGGTTGATGTCAGGTGTGCTCACACACATACATGAGCCACAGGTTGATGTCTGGTGTCTTCTATTGCTCTCCACTTTATGTTTTGAGACAGGACCTCAGGGATCCTGGAGCTCACTGCTTCAGATAGACTGGCTAGCCAGAGAGACCCTGGGATCATCCAGTACCGGGATTACACATGCTTGCTGTGATGTCATCTTTACACAGGAGCTGGGGATCTGAACTCAGAACCTCACACTCATGTAGCAAGCACTTACTCCGCTGAACTGTCTCCACTGTTAATCCCCGAGGGACTCAGGTCAAGGACAAATTCATGAATTCAGTGTCTCCTAAGCTGCTCAAAACGGAGAAACAGCAACTCCGCTTTTCCCTTGTCCTATTTTCTCACCCCACCCTATTCGCTATTTTCTAGTGGGAAGACAGCTGAAAGAGTAAAATAACTTGTGGATGAAGATATTGGTTTACAGTGATGAGTAAGGGGGAGCAGAGTAATTCCACATCTAACGACTTCAGGAGTAGAGATTTGGGGCCCGATGTGGGCAAACCTTCCTTGAAACTCGGGAGCCTGGGGATGCATAGACTCCATTTGAACTTTCCTCTTGATGGATGGCGAGTGGTAGGAAGGCCACTGGAATGGGATGAAAGGAGAGGGCAGAAGCAGCAACAGATACCGGAGAGGAGCAGAGGCATCAAGACTTGGGGCGATCACAGACAGGAATAAAGGAAGAGGGTCAGAAAAGAAAGAACTTAGAGTTTATCCTCCAAATAAATACGTTTAAACATGTAACTTTGATCCAAGATCGATTTTTTAACTATGTATATTTTGACTGCTACATTGAAACACAGAATTCTCTAAAGGAGAAGAAGAAGGAAGAAGAGAGATTGATGAGAACCCTGAAGGGGTTTGGGAGAACAAAATATAAAGTATTTGGTAAAGGAAGTGTAACACTGACATGCTGGGGGCCTGGCAAGGGAACAGAGAGGGTAGTGTCCCGTATCCTGGAAGCTAACTTCTGCAGGGAAGCAGCTTATCACTTGCTGATCCCTCCTGCACCAAACTCCTTGCTTCCCAGCTTCTCACTTCATGAATGTGGCTGCAAAGCCAAGCTTGGACAGCAGAATGTCGCAGAAAGCCGAGTCTCTTATTTGGTCTCTTTCTGGAGCAGGCTCAATGTTTATTGGCAAAGGAGACAAAGAGAAAAGAAAAGTCATTTTCCACAAATGTCGCTTAAAATAGACAGTTATTTTGAGCCCATTCAGCATGAGAAGGAGAAATGACCTTGGAGGTGTTATCATCCATGTTCTTACATTTTAAACAGGGAAGTGACCATTTTCCATCATGTAACTGAGTGATTTCTGTCATACATTTTTAATACCCTCAACATATCTTTCTTCCTCAAGGTTTAGGAACACACAGCAATTTTCTTTTGGTAGCATTTCATGAAGAATAACATGAATTAGAACCTTCATTCACACATGAAGAGACTTAAAGAATGAGGCTTAACATGTAATGGATACATCAATGTTTTAATTTAGCTCTTCAAACAGTGATCACTTTGAGACACTTGGGAACCTCTGGCATTTCTCAGCACTCCCACTGGCTGCCTGTTCTGAACATCAATTAGGAAATAATAGAGAAAAAAACAGAACATAATGCTGGCTTGTTTCCTAGTGGCTCAAGCACTCTGTGCATTATGACATTCCTATGGGCCATTTCTATATTCAGAAAGGACTTGAGCTCTTGAGCATTTCATGGATTCGAGTTTTCGCTCTTAGCCAGTTAACTGGGAACCAACCCATGGGAATTAACTTTTGATGAGGGCAACATCCGTCACAGGAGACCCAAGCAGTTACATTCACATTGGACTTTTTTGCAGAGCAGTGAGGGCCCATGGAACACAGCTAGCATTCCAACTGCAGGATCACTTCACTGTTTAGAATCAGGTCCAACAGCAGATACGATTTTCAGAACATCAAAAATCAGAGCTGGAAGACGAAGGGCAACTTGGCAGTCAGTGTTCTGGCCATGAACCTGCTTTGGCGTGGGGTGGCGGGGGGGGGTGTTAGATGACTTCATAGCCTCTTTTCTGTGAAGCATTGTTCTTGGGAGGGGATGATTTAATGGGCTAACACATATCTGTGTCTGCCCACTCTGCTGGGCCTTGTATTTGTTATAATTTACTTGGTTACCCTGGGAAGAACAAATAGATTATGTAAGTCCAGAGACACCCTGAGGTCAGCATCTGCAAAGGGCATTTTGAAGGGATGTGGTCAAGAAAGAGAGAGACGGTGGTACATAGGAAATCTGAGCCCACAAGTGCTTTCTAGATGTTTCCAGAGTAAAGTTTGAGGAAAAGTACCAGGATGTAATGTGTCCTGGTGCCGGGGGAGGAAGAGAAACAGGCAGAGGAAAGACCTAGTTTGAACTCTGACTTACAAGCTCCTTTCTAATGACCTCAGCTTTCCACATGGATAATGGGCTCAACAATAATTATCTCATGTCTTTGATGAGGCTGGTTTGAGAATCACAAGAGAGAATATGTTTGCTCATTAAAATGTAAGGTGATATGTAAACTAGGGACATTGGAATTTAATAAAATGGTTGGTACACACAGCCAGATAAAAAAGTTCTGAGCACACAGAACTCTGCCAAAAATAGCGATGTGTTCTTAGAGTAATTTTGAGAGAGAAGACAAGACATTGACAATCGGAAACGAAGCTGGAGCCCACAGGAAGGAGAAGCAAGCCTTGCAGGTTCTCATCTTCTGGTTGGCTCAGTCCTGATCCAAGCAAGCTGGAGACGTGTTCAAAGCCACCACTGGTCTTTCAGATTAAGATGACTCCTAGAAAAACGTGAAAGTTACTTTCTAAACAGTTGACTATTCGTGAAGATGATCGAAATGACCTGTTAGTGTTCTTCTGAGCAGCTTCTATAGCCACAAGAGGACTCAGAAAAAAAGAGAAAAAGACGTGTAGACAGTCTGTGCCTTTCCTTCAAGAGCTACAGTTCAAAGGGAAAAAGGAGGCTGTAAATGTATCTGGGATTTCCACGGTTAAACAGACTCAGAAAGATCCCCCAAAAGCTCAGAAAACTTTCTTTATCATTCTGTTGCCTATCACATCAGCCACGAAGCCCCGGGCATGGTCTCTTGTTGCAAGTTTGTGTGCACTTCTCTTGTCCCTCTTCCATCTTTTCCTGGTAGCACATGTCACAACGTTGCCAAAATCTATAGAAGCCTCATTTACCTGCCCTGCTTAAGATTCTATGGTCACTTGTAAGAACCCCACAGCACAAGTGAGACTGAGTGTATAGGTCAGAGGAGTGGATAAAGGAGGTGAAATGGGAAACAACTGATTCTCTGTCCTAGTAATACCTATCTGGAAACTGATATTTGCTGAATCCTCACCTCATCATCATTATGTTTTCCAAATACTTGAGTGGTTCTTGATTGATGGTTCTGTTGAAATCCCCACAAATCCAGATTTTACCATGAGGGATGACAGTTCTTATTGAGACCCATGACCTCCCCCCACCCCAGCGTCCAGCTGATGGTTTCCCACATTGACTGTCTCACCAGGATGTCAACAGCAAATCCTTCTGAGTGATCATAGACCTTAGGTTCCTGCTGGTGTCTGTTCTTAGTCCTTCTTCTTTGGTCTCTTGAAACCTTTCACAGGGACATATATGTTGACTTTTGATCACATCTGGAACTCCAGCAGTGATGTTCAGAATGAAGAACATTTTCTCACTTGCTGTTGAGAACATCTGGCATGCTTCATTTAGTTGGAAGCTCTTTCTGACACCATCTGAACTCCGTGTTTTGAACTGTAATACTCCTAACATAATCCTGACAATGCTGCCTTATTTCTATGACATCGAATTTGACTAGTTGTTGTTTTAAAGATGCACTTTTGGAGCAGTTGAAGATTTAAAAATCTCCCAAAATTTTCAGAAACAATCATCTTTCCCTTTTCAGGTGACCCAGAGAAATTCTTGTTGCCACTCAGCTGTAAGACTAAAGACGTCAACTCTATGTTAAAAATCGCTGGGCAGGGAAATAGGGTCCAAAGCCCCACTGGGAACACCATATTTGGGTAGCAAAAGCACCCTGTCTGCCTGCCTTCTCTCTCTGTTCATCTGTTGTCATCCCTTCTCTCTGCCAGACCTACATATTTTCCCAGCTCAGGACTTTATTCACAGAGTGAAAGAAGGCCACAAACACAGCAGATGCAATGTATGCGTGGCGTTCACATGTACGCTAAGCCATTTCCATAATGATGACAGTTCTTCATTATTGTGGTTCATTGACCCCCATATTAAAGACACACACCCAGTTGCAGTGGGAGGCTGCTCATTGCTGAATCCTCACCTCATCATCATTATGTTTTCTGGCTTCTCAGAACCGAAATAATCACACAGAAACTATATTATTTAAATCAGTGCTTGGCCCATTAGCTCTACTTCTTATTGGCTGACTCTTACATATTAATTTAATCCATTTCTATTAATCTGTGTATCGCCACGTGGCTATGGCTTATCAGCTAAAGTTCTGTCTGGCTCCAGCAGGGCTACACAGCTTCTCTCTGACTCCGCCCTCTTTCTCCCAGCATTCACTTTAGTTTTCTCCACCTAGCTCTGTTCCCCTATAGCTCTATTATAGACCCAAGGCAGTTCCTATATTAACTAATGAATGATATTCACAGCATACAGAGGGGAATCCTGTGTCACTCAATGACACACAGTGAACATGCCTGAGGCTGAGACTCTAATGCAGAACTCCTAGCTACAAATTCCATGCTCTCTTTCACGAAATGTTGTCTCTTTCAGTGAAGCAGCAGCATTGTGACTTCCTGCCTGACCTGTGCTGGAGGAGAAGGAACAAGGCTTTACCAACTCCGAGACTGTTGGTACTTGAATCTTTCTGTTGACATCTGTGATAAGTGCAGGAAGTCACTCAAAGGATGTCTGGATGACACTAAGCCTCTGTACTGGTCAGAACATTTCAGAGATCCTTTCTATAAAAGAGAAATGTGTGCCCAGTGACAACTTATAGGAAATATGCAAGGATTTAATTCAGGCGTTAGGATATAAGGCAAGGACTGCTTGACACACACTAATCTAACAAAGGCCTGGGAGACAAACTCCATAGCTACTTCATTATCTTTTAAAGACAGGAAACAAGGAAAAACCAGAAGGCCTGTAGCATGGGACAGGACAGCGTCCAGGAAGTGGAGGTTTTTCATAGACTCTGGATTCTCGTAAGCTTTTGACAAAGGATTAAGTGAAGGTTTGCTTTTTTCAATGAAGAAGAGATGGAGACATTAAGGATGCTTTAGAGAAAACTAGGAAAAGTCAGAAGTCACAGTGAGGAGTGGGGAGTGACACTCTCGGAGGGTGAGTGATCACTTCTGAGAAGGGACAAAATGCTGCTCAGTATATATGTGAAACTTTATCAGCTCTTCTATTCAGAGAGATCCATGTGGGTTTCAGGTTGACCTCATTTTCTGCAAAGAAGATTCCCTTTCTAAAAAAAATTACAAGTAAATCCAGAGTGTTTGCCAGAATCAAACCAAGAGCAGGAAGAATTCCGTTAGCTGACTCAAGCCTGAAAGAAATTGAAGCCCTGACTTACCCTTCCAAAGGCACCGTGAACAGACCGCAGGTCCCGCTCTGGTCTCAGCTGCCCTCTCTTCGGAAGGCTGTAGAGTCAGGTTGAGCTGCAGCTGATTTTACACATTTCCCTAAGGAAATTGAAGTGGAACAAAACCAGAACATCAAAATACTCTCCAAACCCAGTCTGACCCGACCTGATATTTCACTTGGTTTGAATCCCTGGTATGGAAAAAAAATGAGTCATAAATATACAAGAAAATTCTGTTACTTCAAAAAGAATTCTATGATAGAGGCCTTAGAAAAACAGACTTTTGTCAAGTGAATAATTGTCTACTGATCTGTTTGTTCTGAAAATGTCTGTTTTTAGGGCTTTGATTGGCTTAAACTACTCGAAGGTCTCCAGATTTTAATCCTATGTGTGGCAAAAACCTAGTACTTCTTTGGTCTCTGACACTTACAACTCTGTCAACAAAATAATCAGGCAGATTATTTTTTAAAGAAAAGTAATTTGGGTGATCAGGGGCATGATTCAATTTCTTCTACCAAAAATGTAGAATGAAATAGTCGACATCTTACATTTCCCACAGTTAGAGATTATAGGAGTTTAGGAAACCATAAAATGATCCCTTTTATTTCCACAACTGTGTGCAGTGGATCCAGTAGAGTTATCCGTGGCGATGGGTTTTGAGTGCCCCTTTTCCCTTATTTTTGCAGGGTGAAGCCATGGTTGAGTCCCTTAAGTGACCCACTAGTTAGCTCCAGGTCCCCACACAGCACCCCTTTCCTCCAGCCTGCACCCAGCACCTCTCATAGACGCAGACAGTATATTCACTTGATCCTAATCAAAGTGAAAAAGACCATGCACGGTTCAATTTCTTGGTCTTGGGTTCTGTTTCTTTAAATTTCCTTTATCTCGGCACTTCGGCTTGTAATTCTTTCACATTTTCATACGCACCCAGAGGCCAATCTAAGCCCATCTCTAACAAGAGCGGAAAGGTATGGGTCAATATGTTTGCATGTGGAATGTGGGAGGGGTTGCGATTCATGAAGAGTCCTCTAGTCGAACGTCTTCTCTCCACTGTGTGCTCTGTTCTGCTTAAGCTTTCTATGCACTGCACACAATCTAGTCAGTCTGGGAAGAAGGAGTCTCCTCTGAAAAACTGCTCCCATCAGAATCAAACGTATGTAGTTTGTATGTATGTATGTACGTACGTATGTACGTATGTGTATTTGTGTACACATATCCATATCCATACTCACACTATGTCCTTCACTGCATATTCTAGCTGGCCTTTCTATCAAATTGGACTTGTGAGCATCTTTGTAGGATGTGTGTAGGTGCAACTCATTTGCTTTCAGCGGCAGATTTCCCAGAGATGAACATGCCAGAACCGGGATTCACACAGGCTTTCTGATGATTCATGGTGAATAGTGACTTTAACTGTCTGGAGGCTCAAGTGTGCTCGCCTTTTGGTGCCATGGCTCGTTTATGGGGGAATGTCTCCTTAGCCTAAGTATATACTGCCTGTCTTCACACTTCAACCAGCAGTGAGTCCTACTTTCTCTATGGACTCAACAGCTCCTGTCAGTGATCTGCCCTGTCGAGGGTGCTTCAGTCCTGGTTAGTGCACTGCAGTCCTGGTTAGTGTAGTGCAGCCCTGGCTGGTACACAGAGGCCCTGTCCAGTGCACTGCAGCCCTGGCTG
>LOJH01004109.1:12526-25033 GCA_001685095.1 Ellobius talpinus | reverse complement strand
ACACACGCACGCACGCACGCACGCACGCACGCACGCACACACACACACACACACGCAGAGTTCAATTTCTAGCACCCAAATAAAAAGCGAGGCATGGTGGCACGTGTCTGACTCTAGAGATAGACATATAGAAAAAGGCAAAGCTCTGGTACTTGCTGGACAGCCAGCCTAGCTGAATTGCTGAGCTTAAAGTTAGGTGGGAGATCCCGTGTAAAATAAGGTGGGAGTGACTGAAGAAGATCCTCAACACTGATCTCTAGGCTCCATATCCATGCACATCCATGCACATACACATGCACACACACATATGCACACAAACATATACACATACGTACAAATATCCATACATCTCTAAGACACGTAAAAGTTGTGTCTGAGCAAAGTTAGCCAGACTCAGTGAGGATTCCAGATGGAGACCTAGATAGGGACAAAGGAATCATGTACAGGTCTTCAAAATATCTTTAATTATAAGAACAGACAATCTGGTTCTTAATATTTTATCTATGTGGGTAATACCTGCAATTTCTTTAATAACACATTACTTGTGGACTGCCCCACTGAGGTCAAGATAGAAGAGCTGCAGAAATGCCAGGATTTCATAAGAATGATATAAGAGGGACCATTTCCCTAGATCCCCACTATTGCTGCTCACTTTGAGAGATTGTATATGTTTACTTATAATTTTTGCACATCAGATTGAAACTTTCATGATTATTTATATTGCCTCAGGGCACAGGGCAAAATATGAAAGTTCTGATACAGTATATAAGATGGAACAGCAACAGCTATCAACACCTACTAAAATATCTGCTGCTAAATGCCTCTTATAAGAGCCTGTCGTATGTGGCATCCTGGAAGGAAGGTGTGTGCTACACAGAACAGGATTTTCACAGACAGCTCTTGGTAAACTGATGTCAAGAGAAGGTCGATCTGTAGCCCTGTGGTGTCTGTATATGGCAAGAGTTGTTCTGCTCATGAGAGTCATGTGGTAACTTATGAAACAGCTGCTGTGCCATTTACGATGCGTTCTGTTTCATGTTTTACTATTTGCCTATAAAAATGGTGTCTACACTAGTCCGTTACTGAAGCTAAAGATGTGGTTCAGTTCGTAGAATACATGTCTTTTACTTATAAGGCCCAGGATTCAATCCCGGCACCACATAAAACAGTTATAGTGGTATATCACTGTAACCCCAGCACTCTGGAGTTGAAGGCTGAAAGATCAGAGATCAAGGTCACCCTCAGATGCATAGGAAAAAGTCAGTTACCAAAGCCATAAGAGAAAATTCTTCAAACCTACTGGGAACTCACCCATAACATCATCCTCTTTTCATAGTATAAAATATGCAATTAATAATAATAATAAATGTCTTTTGCGTGATTAACCACAAAAAAGGAGGATGATTGGGTGACAGAATGCTGTCATCATGCTATTTTTCTCCTCCAAAGACACACATTTTGAAGATTGGAAACTACCCAAGCCCTCCACAATTCAATTGTTTTGCGCTCAGATTGCAAATAGTGCTAGGGTCTCCTCTGCAGACAGCCAATGACTCTTGGACCAGAAGGAAAAAAAGAATGCTTTTCCAGTTAAATCAAACATGAGTCACCTTTAAAGTAGAGAAAAATCAGTTGTCCCCACCCAACTCCCATCCCTTTCCTTTATGGGTCCAGCAGCAGAGATATAATAAAGCCTTCATCAAGTCAGCTGGCCAGTCCCAGAGCTGAAAAGCATTCTGTGTCAGAAGACATTCACATCCTAGCTCCAAGATGCCCTACTCTTTTTTTTTTTTACCTGGCAGGTTTTCTTCAGTCTCTGCATGCTGAAATCAGGGGGCTTGTTGATTGTCCACAGGGCAGCTTTGACTCCATAATCCAAGAAAGGAACAGATGTGAAAGTGAAGTACATAAGGCCCTGTGCGTCTACACAGTGCCTGGGCCCTCAGGAAACATGATTCTCCAAGTCAAGGCTGTAGAGTCTCTCTATAAGCATCCAAGGAGAAGAAAAACCTTTGGAAATTCTCAAATGTCAGAAAGTAGCAACAGGGAATTACTATGTCAGAATTACTGTCTTAGTTTTATGTTCTATTAAAAAAGCTGTGTCATAACAAACTCTTAATCCTTCTGTATTGAAGTTCTGCACCTATTATGTACTTTTCTCATCACAGCTGTGAGATCTCGACCAACTCTGAAAAGAATGAAGCTCCCACTCCTTAAAAAAAAAATTAGGTGTTGGAGCATGCCCCAGAGACACGAGCTTCAATGGTGCATGACTTCGTAGCTGGAGCATCTTGAGGCAGAAATCATGAAGAGACAAGGAAGTCAGAGAATGACAGCAATAAAGACTCGAGAGAGACAGTCAGCAGACTTGTGGAGAGTCCCAGAGTCTCTGAATATTTGTTCCAGCAAGCATCTTGACATCTGTCTATATCCACATCTGTGTATCTAACTATATCTACATATAAAGAAGTAGTGAACATAAGATGATTCAGGAAAAGGGAGGCAAGGCATTATAGTTATTTTAGTGGCTATTTTAAAGCTATATTTAATTAGGCATTTGTACAAAGTAACTACGGCCTATGGCTTTATGGGAGAAGAGAACAGCTAAAAAATTAGGTAAAGATAGAGCAGATAAATGATGCCCGGATTCTTACTTACCATTTGGCCCATGTGTAATTAATTTTCCTTCTCATTCCTCTAGTCACGCTTCCAGAATTATCTCTATATTTGTAAAGGGCTCAGGTTTGGTAGTAGCAAAAGATACTGCTAGATATAAACAGATTGGTGAGTTGGTTCAGATGTCTGCATAATAGCTGCACAGTCATAAAAATGTCATCCCCTTCACAATGTAGGAAGATAAAATGCAATGCTCATCACGGATGAATGCTTCGTCTTGCTCTGTCCTCGAGCCACAATCAATTGTACATCATTAACAAGACACAAAATCTTTACTAATTAGCTTTTATGATTATATTGTTACTGCATTGGGGCTTTTTAAGCATTGGAAATCAAGGAGATAGGATGCTCAGAAAAGAGTCCTCTGGAAAGGGGAGGATCTAAAGCCCACCAGCCTTGTCATCATCAGACATTTTTGATCTGTTCCCATCTGTGGTTTTCAGTTCAGTTCACTGTTAAGATTAATATTTTTAGTAAATGAGTGACAACTGTTGGAAGAGAGGGAGAAGAATATTGAGTGTGATATCTCACCAGGCAAAATTCAGCTGTGGAAGTGATCTAACATGAATAATTGTTCATTTTCTCTTTGCTCAAAATCTTCAAGGTTGTTTGTAATCCTCTGTAGCTCTGTTACACATTGTTCTTCGCTAGATACAAAAAAGGAGAATTCTTCTAATTAGGAAGCTATATCTTTACACCATCATATATTGCAAACAGATCAAAGACTTAATTTAACAATATAAAATAAGTTTATCAAAAGTATTCATGGGACGATTCATTTATTACATCAGAGTAAGGAGGACTTTCTTAAATCATCATATGAAACTCAAGCACCTTCGAGAAAAAAATTAGGTAAATTCAACTACATAATTTTTGAAAGAAAATCCACATGGCAAACTAGCATACTCAATGCAAAACTGCCAAGAGCCAAGTTTTAAAATACATGAAAAAAAATTTGCAATTCATATCATCATCCAAGGCCAAATATATAAAGAGTTGCTATAAATCAAAATGACAATGTCCAACAAACCTGTAGATAAAGAAGCAAAGGTTTTCCCAGAAGGGGCGTTCACATTTTTTCTAAAGTGTATGAAGAATGCCCAGTACTTCTCATAATAATTAAGCAAAGTTGAGACACCATTTTTTTGATTATCCAGTTGGAAAAGGTCAGAAAATTTGATGACAAATTGTGTTGCAGTGGGTCAGGAAACATGCTCTCTCCCACAGGTGATGGGAGTATGAATTGCTACAAACCAAAGAGGGAAACTCAGCAATTTCTACCAAATGGAAAATGTACAAACCCTTCAGATCCAACAATTCCACTCTAGGAATTTACCCTCCAAACACACTTAAAAAATTACTCATTCCTGCATTGTTTGTGAAAAACCAATGCTAGAAAACAACCTGACTCTCCCTCCATAGGGGACCAGTTTGAGTTATGAGAGCAATTCAGTGGAACAGAATGATTCTAGGAAGTAAAAATGAGGTTGTTCCTCATGCACAGATCTGGAAAAAAATCCCCAAGATGTACTGTGAGTAAAAAATAAAACAATATATAACGTAAACATGCTGTATCTTTTGCTCAAAGGGGAGAGAAAAATCACATACTCATGTATTTGTTGTTTTTAAGAAGACAAATCGTGAGCCCCAGTTCTTAGAGGGATGGAGTGCCTATTTCAAAGGCTCTGGACAGCCTTTTACTTCTACTCTTTCTCTGATCTCTCTTACTGGGTCGAGCGATCTCTGTAATGATGCTTATACATTTTTTAAGTATCTCATATTGATTGCTCGCCAGGCTTTAATTTGTCACCATTGATCTTTCTTTCTACCTCGTAACAGCACTGCCAGAAGATGATTTTTCTCTCCATTTCACAAATGAGAAAACAGATGGAGAGATGCCAAGGAAGTCAGTCAAGGCCCTGTACCTGAGAAATGGCAGAGGTAGTGTTTGAACCCAGGTCCATTCGGCTCTAAAGGTTGTATGCTTTACACTGGACCACACTGAGCAAATATGTCTGGTCTGCCCTGGAGAGGGACGTGGGTGCTCAGTGGACTGAGATTTTACCTCCAGCTCTGCAAGACTACCCACAGATTATGTAACTTCAGGTCATTAGTGTAGAAGCCGCCACCAGGACAAAGCTCTTGCCTGTGGGCTGTTCACAGCACCTTGGATGAAGCCTCTCAGTTCAGAAGCACAGTTCCCCAATGACCATACAAGCGGCAGAGGAGATCAACCTAGTAACTTACTAAACTGTCCATGACTACATAGAATATGCCGTAGTGTAATTTCAATATCCCACTTCACAGCTGCACAAGCTGAGGCTTTGAGAAAGAAGGGAGAGCTTACCACGGCTGTATCAACAGTAGGAAGGCATAGGGGTGTGGGGGTGACTCTGCTCTAAGCTGAGGTCACCCGACTCCGGCCCTCTTATCCATGGTACTATATTCTCAGCCTTGTACCACAGCTATAATTGGAAGATTAGAAGCAGACTCTGTTGTGGGGTACATTCTTTGTCTACATGGCTGAGGTCAAAAACACCTCAGTGATCCCTCATACATCTCACACAAGGAGACCCAAGCTGCAAGCGGCTACATGACTTTCAGGCACCTTGTGCATGTCCTTGGCGGTTTAAATGCTTAACCAAGCTACCCCTACTTCCTTCGATGCCCGTCACTGCGAATCAAGTCATCATTTGGAATTGTCTGGACCTAAGTTAGGAAAGATTAAACTTGTTAAAAAGAAATGGAGAAGAAAGGGCAACTGAGAATCCATTTTCCCTGGCTTTTAAAGTTGTCTTGTGTGGATGGATCAGCTCATAGATATTTTTATAGCAGCATCCTTCTTCCTTTCTCCTCTGTGTTTGATGGGGAGCTTACAAAACATCGATACTGAGTTATTCTCCTTTATTGCTGCCACAAAAGTTGCTTTAATAAGAAGCAAAAGAAAGAAGAATGGAAACTGTGGTCTCCCCACTCCATTTCTTCAAGAGAATCCCATAATCAAAGTTTGAGTCCTTTACAATTCTTCTTTAGAGAAGGTATCTTCCAGTTGCTAGTACAAAGATGTCCAGGTCCCATGCTAGCTCGTGAATCTCCCTTTAGTGAACTTACCTTTTCTTGGGTAACAGCTGCCAAGCTGTCAAGTAGGTACACCCTTCAGAGGAAATGAGACTTGGAGCACACAGCTCTTTCCCCTGCCTGTAAGCAGAGACCTGAAGCCAATTTATTAACTTCTGTGAGCCTCACTGCTAACTTCTCCACCGTAGTGTTAAACACTATATTCTAGATGGATCTTTAAGATAAGACAGATAAGACAGCGAATCACCCAGTGTAACAGAACCACAAAAGTGGTTTGCACATAGTAGATGCCACTTAAAGCTTGCATCCTCTTGTAATGAGCCAAAATCTGTTTCCCCATGGACTCTGTGAATGGGCCCAGCTCCATCTTCCAGCACATCAGGATTTAGTATAGAATATTCCCTAGAATGTCCCTGAAGGTACTGCAAGGTTGCCACTTTCTTCCCATTCTCTTTGCTTTATGGTACTCTGGATTTCTTGCCTTTTTCACATCTGACCATTCATAATCTTGACTATTAAACCAGTCTTTCTGATGATTCACCGCAAACTGGTTTATGTATTTATATGTGACCTATGGTACAAGCTATTTTATTGAAAGACATTTATTACAGGTAATGGTACATTAATGGTATAATAGAATTAACATTTTGTGCATATGTATCTTCTGGGAGTTATCAGCTCTGTGAAGGATGACCTGAGATGCCTTTGTCTGAGACTAAGAGGATGAATGCATTTGCCTGGGGGTTAAAGCTGTGAGAAGCCCTGTTGCAGGGCTGGGGAAAGTGTCAACCAGTAAGGTGCTTGCAATGTGAGCGTGAGAACCTGAGTTTGGAGCCCTAGGAGCCATATCAAAAGCTAAGTGTATAACAGGAGCACACCTGTCATTGCAGTGGTGTGTGTGTGTGTGTGTGTGTGTGTGTGTGTGTGTGTGTGTCTATCCTAGAGGCCTGTTACCCAGCCATTTTAAGTGAATTGGCAAGCTCCAGATTCAATGTCTCTACTCCAAAAAGTAAGTTGGAGAGCAAAGAACGATAGAGATGAAACTTATTATCAACTTCCACCTTCTGCACACTTGCATGCACATGCGCGCACAGAGAGAGAGAGAGAGAGAGAGAGAGAGAGAGAGAGAGAACTAAAATTAGCAAGGTCTGTCTTAGCTAACCATCAAGTTTTGGCCAGTGGATTCTCTCTTTCCACCCCTCCTGCTCATCTCCCTCCCCTTGCTGCAGAAAGGAGAAAAGATGGAGTAACTGACTAATTGCACCTCCAGTGGGGACATAAATGTTCATGGCACCTCATAGAATAATGTCTCATTGATCTTTACATTGCTCAGGTGATTTCATGCGAGAACGTATTTGGTGTGCATGTACTAGTCTGGGGGTCAGGACAGACAGAAACCCTACCACAATGTACATGTATGTGGGGGGGAGTGTGTGTTTGTGTGTGTGTGTGAGAGAGAGAGAAAGAGAGAGACAGACAGAGAGAGAGAGCGCGCACGCCATAGCATGTGTATGAGGGTCAGAGAACAATTTACAGGAGTCAGCTGTCTCCTTTCACCATGTGGGTTTCAAACTCAGGTCATCAGACTTGGCAAGAAGCATCCTTACACTACAGAGTCATCTCACCAACACACAGTCTTTCATTTCTCCATCTCCTGAATGAATATCCTAGTCACAGCTACATTCTCTTTCCCTCACTGTCCCATGGGAGATGAAGCAAAAGAAATTTGTTCTTGAAGTCCAATCAGAGACACAATCTTGGTTATTCATTTCAGGATTGTTATGTCTTAAGGGAAATGCTTATGAAGCATTAGACAGTCTAGCATAAAGCAGGCAGATTAAATGTGAGTGATTCCTCAGAAGTCAGTAATGGCGACACTCTGAAAGTTGGATTTGGGGGAAAAGGAAAGGGTCCCACTGAAATAAGCATGAGTCTGTATCTTTGTTTCTCTCTGAGTCCACCTGTCTAGAGAGGAGGTTGTATGAAGGGAATCTGACAAGTTTCATCAAGAGAGGAAAAACTTGCTCAAGCATGAGGATGCTGTTTCTCTGAAATCTGTGCTTGGCTTCTTCCCAGGGATCTGACTTCTCCTGGGCTTTGCAGTGAAATTCTCAGGGATGTATCCTCAGAAGTACTATCTGTACCAATTCAGCTGCTTCTAGAATGAGCCACATTTCAAAAGGGAAAAAAATAGAACACACTGTAGAGTCGAGGAGAGGAAAGTGAGAAAGCCAGCCATCTGCCTGTGATATTCTGCACACCCTGGGGTTCTCCGGAGTGTGGAGCTAGCTCACGGAGTGTGGTGCTTCCTGGTGAAGCTGCAATGGAGGGTCTCTAAGTTGGAGAGACAACCATCCTGTGCTCAATTTTGAAGTATTATGTCATAGTGTGCTTCTCAAACATACTAAGAAACAGAAAGAACAGGTCCACATCACCATACTGTGTAGAGAGAGGGTGCTTTTCCGGATATGTTTTAAGAATATGCTGGCAAATTTCTCCAGTTCTAATGAGTCCCAGCTCAACTGTCATATTCCTGAGTCACTTTATATTTTGAATTTTTATTTATCAGCTACCGAAGTCAGTTCAGTTTTATCATGGCCAATCCATTTCCATATCGTGTTTTACCTTCAATAAGAGAATGTGATTGTCTTTCATAAATACTTGTTTAGCTTTTACAGTTCTTTGGTTCTGCTCAGAATACAAATGTTCTTTTCTTTTTAATAAACAATATCACAAGCATTTTTACAAATGCAACCAGTCTAACAGGGATGGTCCAGTTTGCTTTTCTGCTGCTATGATAAATGCCACAACCAAAAGAAACTTAGGGGAGAAAAGGATGTATTCCAGTTTTTACATTAAGGTCATAGTCCATCATTGAGGGAGGTCAGCACAGAAAGCCAGAGGCCAGAACCAGGGAAGAATGTTGCCTACTGGCTTGCTCAGTGTCTCATGCTCAATTTATTTTATTATATAGCTCAGTCCCACATTCCTAGAGATGGTGGCACCCTGAGTGGACTGAGCCCTTCCACATCAATCAACAAGGCAATCTCTCACAGATATGCTCACAAAGCAGTCTGATTCAGGTAGCTGTGCAAGTAAGGTTTCCTCTCCCAAGGTGAATTCTAGGTTGTGTCAGGTTGGCAATAAAAACCAAGCTGTACAGTGGAAAACCAAACCAGGGTGGCTTGGAATATTCTCAAACCTCTAGGCAATATTAGTCAGTTTTCTTAGTTAGGGTTTTCATGGCTGTAACAAGACACCGTGACCATAGCAATTTTTATAAGGAAAACATTACAATGACGTGGCTCCTTTACAGTTTCAGAGGTTCAGTCTATTATCATCATGGTGGGGAGCATGGTGGTATGCAGGCAGATGCCCTACATTTTACAGACAACAGGAAGTCAACTGGGCAGTATCCTGAGCATAGGAAACCTCAAAGCTTTCCCCCAAAGTGATGCACTTCCTCCAATCAGGCCATACCCATTCCAACAAAGCCATACCTCCTAATAGTGCCACTCCCTATGAGATTACGGGGGGCCAATTACATTCAAACCACCACAGCCAGTGTAGTACAACCTTCTTCTAAAATGAAACATTACATTTTTTTTCCTCCTTGGGTCCTTTCAGACAATCAGCAGAAGAGCTGTCATCACCTAACTATTGCCTGGCCTTTTCATAGACACAGAGTGACCCCACTCCCCAAGGGGAAGGTGCCTTGATTAGTTTCCTCTGTGAAAAATATCTCTGCAGTCTTCTGGATCAAAGAGCATGAGGTGGATGCAAGCTGCTAGAATATTGAATTATCGTTTTCCTTTTCAATTAGCACCAGTTGCTGGCGCCTTGTGTGGCCCAAACTGAAAAAGAATTAGCATCAGCATGTTTTCATTACAAAGCAGTGGTTACAGTCAGAAGCATGGCTGCTGGGGTGCCTGGTGGGGGTTCCTAATCTTTCCCACCTCCCAGAATGGCACGAAGCAACAGGTGGGAGAGGCAGCTTCCTAGCTGGCCTTCCCAAACTGTGTCTTCCAAGGGAACTGGAGCTTAGCTGACTTAAGTTGGTTATGTCTGGAAAGCTCTCTGTTAAGGGGGCACTAGCGACAAAGAGGAAAGATTGACTGCCTCATGTTCCCCACCCCCATCCCTACAGGCTCAGGGCAGAAAATATATTTTCTTATTACTGACATCCACTGAAGACAATGTTTTATTTATTTTACTTTTTTGGCATTGAGCCAAATGGACTGGAAAAGGGGAAGAAATCCAACTGATTAGTATTCTCGCTTTGTTCAAAACGTACCCAGTAGAAACAATATACTGTTAAAGCTAGTTGTTAGAATATTCTGTCAAATGGAAACTTCTATTAATTGATAGAACTATGCTTCAATGGGCATAGTGAAAATTGAGGTTCATAAAGGTGATCTGGAGTCAATGAAAAATTCTGAAATGTCTTGAATCACGAGAGAAGGATTAAAGTACATTCAGTGTTGTTTTAGTATTAAGTGTTTTATTGCATTTCATATCTGGAAAATTGGTAATACATACTTAGTATTTCAATAATATTCTATTAAACTGAGTGTTTGATTTCACACAACATCCCATTTCCCAATAGAGCAGGATGGAGAAGCCTTTTTGTTATAGCTGGCTGGCTGTTCTGCTCTAGGCAGCGTTAGGTCATTCTTATTTTTTATAGCAAAACTAATAGGTATGAATTGGAACCTACCTCCTTTTTCTTGGTAATTGGGCATTAGCTTTATAGATTTAAATACGCCAGGCACAGTATTATAAGTAGGCATACTCCTAGCTAGAGGGTTTTGTGCTTCTAAATTTCTCAAAGTCTAGCATTCTCTTTAGCTAATGAGATTAAAAAGAGCACAAGGATCGGACCTCCTCCGTTACTTTAATATCCCTGCTGTTTTCTTTAGCACCAGTTCTTAGCTGCCCAGTGTTCTTCACACAAGCACAAGTATTTCACAATTTTTTTTACAGTGTCTGTTCTCTGTAGCCCAGGCTTTCCCAGAACTTGCTATGTGGCCCTCTCTGACTCACAGTAATCCTTCTGCCTTAGCCTCTTGAGTGCTGGGATTATGGGTGTGAGCCACTACACCCAGCCACAGTAGTATTCTCACAGTTCATTTTTATTTTAGGCCTGACGAAGGCCGAGGAGCTAATTTGGAACTAAAAGCCTTCTGTTCTTCCTTTCCAAGGGAAAAGGAGGTAAATTTTCTAAGTAGGTAAGGGGTTTAGAGGAAGAAGATAATAATTTCAGGTTTTAAAGGAGACCCAAAGGGAAGCTGACCTCATTTTATTAGCAGAAGATTACACTGTGTATTTATAGATGGTGATATTGATTTCCTGAAGAGAAAAACTAAAAATGTACTGCGAAATGTTACCATATTAAAAGAGGAGTGATTGACATCCTCATGCAGGCAAATTTATTCATTTGACGAATAAAACAGGTGTGACGCTGGAAATTGTATTCTTTTAACTTTGAATGTTTTCTACATTATTTAATGTGGGGGAGTAAGCTAAAGTTTAGTCAATACAGTGCTGCCCATGCAAGCTGATAACTTGAGCCTGAATCCCTGGCACCCATGTCAAAAGCTAATCACAGCAGCATGTTTCTGTAACCCTAGAACTGGGAAGCCAGAGGTATGTGAGCCTGGAGGTCATGGGCCAGCTACCTAAGCTGCATCAATTAGTTCCGTATTAGGGAGAACCCCATCTCAAAAATTAAGGCAACAAGGGATCAAGGAAGACACCCATGACCTCTGACCGCCACATGCATGTGCACACATAAGCATGTACATGAACCACACAAACACACCACACACAAACTGCAATAATTTTTTATTCTTAGATTAACCTTTCATTGCTTTTATTTTTTAAAATCTCCTTTTCTTAGTTTTTTTTCAAAGCAAGTATGGAAAAAAATGAAAACTCCAATGGAAGCTTGGGGTTCTTCCATCCCCTTCTTTGAGTACATATGCCCCCTGGAGTCATATGACTGAGGTTTCCAGGGAAACAAATCAAAATGGGGTGCTGGGCACCAGCCGCGTGTGTTCCTCCCGTCTCTGTTTTACTGGAATCTTTTTACAAAGCTCCAAAGAGTTCTTAAAATCACTATCACTGCTTGTTTTAGGGTAAATCGTGATGCTGCGTTAAGAGGCTTTTATGCTTGACATGGTAGATAAAAAAGCATAACAAGAAATTTCTTTTCAACAGCTAACATGAGGAAATGAGAGAAGAGGGGAGTTGGCAGGAAAAAAATAGGAGAAAATCATTTTCTCCTCTCCTCCAAGTTCCCCAAAGGTCACTCATACCCTCAGTAAGTGCTGAAGTAGATTCTGTTCTGTTGTGTGGCCATCTGTTGCTTATGTGCTCCAACCATGTTTGAATCAAATGTAAAATAACAAACTTGGTAAGTCAAATGGATTAGCTTTCTCTCTTCATGGCTAAATGCTGTTTTAATTAGTGCTGAGAAGAAAAATCATAGGCTGGGGAGATGTCTCAGTTGGTAAATTGCTTGTTGTAAAAGCATGAACACCTGAGTTTAATCCCAAGAACCCACTTAAGAAAGCATCCACTTAAAATATGGAATGGTATTGTACATTTAATCCCAGTACTGGGGAGGCAGATAGGAGGATCCACAGGACCTGCTGAACACCCTGCCTAGCCTACTCGGTGAGTTTCATGAATGACCCTGCTTAAGATAGATAGATAGATAGATAGATAGATAGATAGATAGATAGATAGATA